>MU760663.1:28503-47783 GCA_026770625.1 Nicotiana glauca
ATTTTTCCGTTTTTCTGCCCTCCCCCCCTCCCCTCCGAAAAAAATATTTTTTAATATATTTTTCTGTTTTAGTTTTTTTATTTATCAGTTTAAAGGTTCAGAATTTTACAAGTTTCAAAGTTATGAGTTCGGAGGTTTACGTGTTTGGAAGTTTACGGGTTAGAAATTCTGCGGTTTCGAAAGTTTAGCGGTTAGAAAGTTTATGAAAAATGTGAGTTCGGAAGGTTGTCGGTTTGAAAATTTATGGCTTCATTTTTATTATATCTAATTATTTATGAATACTCTTGAGAAGTCATTTTCCTTAATTTGCGTACCAAACATCGAAAAATAAATAAAATTACTACTTATTTTTCAAGAAAATATTTTCTTGGAAAATATTTTTCACGAAAAATATTTTCCGTTATACCAAACACACCCTCAATCTCTTTAAGATTTCTTATGCATGGCACTGTTATAATTTTTCGCATATTCCATTAAAACGTTGATCATACATAGAAAGTTTTAATTAAGGAGAATATGCGTGGTCTATTGTTGCAACAATAGAGTTTTGTTGAATACGTCTTAGCTACGAATCTAGCTAGTAGTACAATTTCTTTACTTCACATTTAACAAATATGAGTATGGTATAATTGAACTACTTATGCATACATTAAATAAAAAGAACTTTAATTTATATCTATTTATAATTTAAATTTTTGCACTATCAAATTACTCAGACAATCTTTATAGCTAACCTATCATAAAAAGTGAAATTTATGATCATAAAAATAAGTTATAACAAGTAAATGACCAGATAATATCATGTAAATATTCTTTATACTACTTTTTGTTTTATATAAAAACTTATTAATCCATATGATTGATCTGATTGCTCCTATTGAGTCGGTCTTAGAGCCGGTGGATAATAAGTGATGAAGAATGTTTCAGTATTTGAATTATCCGCCATGCCCCAATTAAGGGAGTGATTATGTGTCACGACCCTGAACCCGAACCCGGTCGTGATAGTTGGTATCAGAGCCTAAGTTACATAGGTCTCACAAGTCATGACCAGATTTAGTAGAGTCTCGCGAATCGATACGGAGACGTCTGTATTTATCCTCGAGAGGATGCAGAACCTTTAGAAAAACTTCGCATTCTTGAATTCTTATCGTGCGTCCTTGATTTAGCGTGAAAAGTAACTCTTGAAATTCCTTCCACGCGTTGGTATGCACGCATGAGAGCCTAATATCATGTGTGCTTTGATGGCTTGTGATTCCCTGATCAAGGGGTGAGATGTGATCTCTGTGAGTTGATGTTGGGCCAATCTGGAGGACTCGAGGCCGGATCTTTGCCTATGGCTTGAGCACCGAGGTGCTGATTGTGTGAACAAGTATTTTTGAACTTATATGTTCGATAGTGTCCCTGTTAGTGGAAGTGACGGCCGTGGCTATGTGATAAGTATGTTAGTACTGCGAGATGTATATATATGACGTGGGAGTTACGAGGAAGGCCTGCTGAAGGACAAAGGAACTATTAGGTGCTGGAATTCCATCTTGATTCGAGGTATAGCCCTGAGTTATGGGCGTATGAAGGATCTTTTCATGTTTTCCAGTTGAGAGTGAAGTAAATTTCTTGTTGTGGTATGAGTCCAGACTCAGGAAGATCAAGTGGCTGCGTAATGCTTGTGACGGTAGAAGGTATACAGAAATGTTAGTTAGAGGCAAATCAGGTGGGTTATCTCCTGCGGAGTGTTTTAACGTTGTGTGATCCTTATGTTGTCTATTAGAAGATATCATTTACCAGTGAAGAATATGTGTTGAAATCTAAATTGGGTCGCCTAGAGAGTGGGCTTAACTGTTGTGTGAGTGAATGTGAGATTTGCAGAAGAGTTAAAATTCTAGATGATTTGTGTTTCCACAACCTTATGAAGGATTTAGTTTAATCTCACTATGGTATTATGGCAGCAATAGAGTATATGCATTATGAGTTATTGGGTGTGTTTTGATCTATGGCTTCGAGCCCAGTGGGGGAGTCTGCTATTGATTAAGTTGATTGCACGGCTAGGTACTATGTTGGTTCCAGTTTGAGGCATGTCGATGAGTCAGTTATGGCTTACGGAGATTGAGGTCGAGGATGACTCGAGTGAAGGAAAATTTTGACAAAGGTTGTATCATGCTTCATAGGGTAAGAGAATCGCGGGATGTCTTAAGTTGTTGTTGGTAAATAATACTCGGTGCATAGAGCAGGAAGTTGCTTGAGTGTATTGTGATGAGGATTTCATTCTGCGGTGTCGGAGTGCCAATGAGGCACCGGTGGTTCTATTTGTTGGGTCAGGTAAATTACAGTTTAAATAAGAGAGAATGAATCTCGAGAATGGTTCTAATGTGTTCAAGATTCTACATGTAACCATTGGGTATCTTAAAGTGGTATATGTGATTAGAAACTGAGTTTCCATTGGAAGAGGTCAATACTTGTGGTATTCCTATGTTAATTATGGGATTCTATGTATCAGTACCAGGAAGGTAAAGGTAACAGATTTAGATTCGCAGGAAGTTCTTCAGAGTAAACTACTTTGGAATGTGGTACTTTTGGGAATGTTTAAAAAGGTATTCAGCGACTCATGAGCCTTAGACGGTGTGGCTTTATGCTTGGTTCCGTGTGGTAAGTCTGAGTTGAGGAATTATGGTGCTACAACAAAAAGGAAATATCAAGTTAAAGATGAATCAGAAGGAAATTTAGACAGATGGGGTAGTTTGGTAGTAGACCGGACCGGTATGGTAAGGATATGATTTGTTCATTGTGTGTGATCGAGGTAATGAGTTCTTACAGGTATTTTGCGGCAATGCTCGTAGGTTTTGATGGCTTTCTTAGCTTGGTAGAGTTAGAAGGATTCAGTCCTGGCAGGTCTGATTTGTGCCAGGGGAACTCAGAGAGTTCTTGATGGTTTTTAATGCGGTTTGGAGATGTATATTTTCTATGGGCATGCGGAGCATGGGATGTATAGTGATTTTCTTCTAGGCGGGACCAATGGAAAGTTCTTAACTAGTTGAGTACAAAGATATTTGTGGCTCGGAAGGGAGATGAAGTTCTCATGTTATCCTAGGGTGGTATGGTATATGAGATATGTTGTGGAGGATCGAGATTTGCGTGTGTAAGGTTACGGTTCAGTTCTAAAAATTCTTAAGCAGCACGGGCAGTTTTAGGTGATTAGAGAAATGAGCTTCAGATGATTAGGGTGAATGATCTTCAGGTGGTTAAGGAAATGGTATTGCTAATCATAGTGATTCGACGAGGGTATGTGTTTCAGAAAAGGCAATGTGATTAAGTTGATAGTACTTCGGTAGTAATGTGGAGCTTTCTTGTTAGATCGACTGCTAATATTCGAGTTTTCATGATGGCACAGGGTAATTTTAGGCTATCTTTTGTGGAATGATTAGGTACTTGAGGTGTGATATGTATTCAGACAACGGAATTTGGGGATCAGGATGGTGATTTGTGTACTATATGGGGTTGGAGACTGGGAGTTCTCATGTTCAGGCTATATTGGTGTTGTGAGTCGCATGTATCGGCGGTTTAGTGACTATCGGGGCTTGGAGACCTGAGCAGATCTTTTGTTGCTTGGAATATTAGATCTTGGATGTGATATTGGGTTCAAATAGGTTGTTTCTGTGTTGTGTTATTCTGGACTATTGCGATAAGGCGGTGATGTTGGCTATGCCGGAAAATGCCACGGATTGAGTGGCGATGTTCGATGAATTTTGCCCTATTGGAGATTTTTATATTTCGAAGACCTAGCAGACGGATGTGAAGGATTTATCTTTCTTATTTGGGCTCTTGTGATGAGTGTTAGTGCTAAGGCTCCTCATATTGATTCAGTTCCGGTGGTGAGGGACTTTTCGGGGGTGTTTCTTATGGCCGGGCATGTCGCCGGGCAAGGTTGTTGATTCCGGTATTGATTTGGTGCCTTGCACCGTATCGTATGGCACCGGAAGTGTTATAGAGGTGGAAGGAGCAACTTCCAGTTTCTTTGATAAGGAGTTCTTTGGCAAGCCAATGTGGGTGAGTGTTCTATCTTGAGTCGGCTTGGTTGGCTCCGAATGGCATTGTTGAGGGAGGTATTAATTCGACCGTTGTTGAGCTTATCAGTGATCAGGGGAGGTCTATGAGTTACCTTTCTGTATTGCGAGGTGTTATGATTTGTTGGTTATAGGTATATATGGTGCGGTTCAATTGGGGTCTCTTAGTGGAATTCAAGCGGGAAGAGTAATTGGGCGTTGCTCAGTGAGTGGCGTAACAGTTATGTCTTATCGGGTTGCGTGACATATGTTATTTGTTTCACCGTGGGTGTAACAATTTGCTTTGGTTCCAGACATCAAATTGTGCGTGGTTGTCACTTTCGAGCATAGTGACTCGAGGTGTTTCATGTGGAGCAGTGTTTGATAGGATCGCGCATTGCAGCGAAGCTATGTGGAGATATGACCTTGCGGTTTAGATTCGTATGTTCTATTTCTATGATGCGAGACGGGTTCTCATCCTTGTATTGTGGCGGTACTGGTGAGCTTGGGGTGAAGCTCTTTCGTTTGAGTCATTTTCATAATTTGAGTATGTTTGGACCGTTTCTTATTGGTGCGCGTATTATGCAAGTTGTGGCTTAGGCCTGTATTGATGTGTCATGTCACCAGAGTGGTGTGTTGGATTCGAGGTGATTGTTGGGATCATTAATGAATACGAATGGCTTTGATTTTAGCTTGTTGGAAGGATAATATCGAGGTTCGGCTCGGGAATCTGCTGTGGTATTAGCCAAAAGGAAAGTGGCTTCATGAATGGTTGATCTGAGAAATAGTGATGGCTTACTGCGTGTTTTAGTTATCAGTTGCAGTATATGTAAAAGTGTTGGAATGAAACTTTAGCTAATAAGAGGTTTTCTACCGGTATTTGGGCATGGTGTGCAGATGCTGTGAATGGAAGTTATCACTAAAGGTATTTGAGTTATGTGGTATATCAGGTAATTGCACCTGAGGTTGCAGGTATGGGTTATTACAGCTGGTTCGGGCTTATTCTGAATATAGACGTGAGGTTCTGATCTTGTGTATGATTTCGAAAATGGAAATGTGATTCTAAGGTTTATGGGCTAGATTGGGTTGTGAAATTTTAGTTAAAATGTGTTATCGGACCTATATGAGATAGGGTGACGTGGGATCACCCCCCGGGTATATGCATGGTAAGGTTATTCAGCGATTGGTTGGCTTCTGGAACAACTCTGGGTAAGTTCGAGGACGAACATTTGTTTAAGTTGGGGAGGATGTGATGACCCGGCCAGTCATCTTATGAGTTACCGCTCCATTTCCCCCATTTCTGCTTCTTTATGCTTCGTTATCTGTGTTTTATGTGATCAAGTTGATTAGTTTGCGTTCGGAGTGGTTTTGGTAAGAAATGAGACACTTAGTCTCTTGTAAGAAGATTTAAGTTGGAAAAGTCAACCAGATGTTGACTTATGTGTTAGAGGTCTCGGATGTGAGT
This sequence comes from Nicotiana glauca, assembly GCA_026770625.1. Taxonomy (NCBI): domain Eukaryota; kingdom Viridiplantae; phylum Streptophyta; class Magnoliopsida; order Solanales; family Solanaceae; genus Nicotiana; species Nicotiana glauca. The sequence continues at coordinate 34,003 of MU760663.1, forward strand.
TCTGATGGTTATGTTAGCTTTGGGAGCTGATTTGTGACTTAGGAGCGTGATCGGAATTGGTTTTGGAGGTTTGGTGTAAAATTAGGCTTGAATTGGCGAAGTTAGTATTTTGCCGAATTCCGGTTGATAGGTGAGAATTTGATCTGAGGGTCCGAATGTGATTCTGAGAGTTGTTGTAGCTTCGTTATGTCATTTGGAATGTGTGTGTGCAAAATTTCAGGTCATTCGGATGTGGTTCGGTTGAGTTTTTTTTATCGAAAGCGTATTTCGGAAGTTTTTTAGAAAACTTAGGCTTGAATTCAATGAGAATTGATGGATTTGGTCTTGTTTGAGGTGTTTTGATGATTGGAAAAGTTTGAATGAGGTTTTGGGAGGTGTCGGTGCATTTAGTTGAGGTCCCGGGGGCCTCGTGTGAGTTTCGGATGGTTAATCGGACCATTTTTGGCCTTGTGTGATTGCAGATTTTATTGTTCAGTGTTGCAGAGTTTTTGCCCTTTGCGATCGCGTAGGCTGTGTCACGATCGCGTAGGAGGAAATTGGGAGGCAGGTGATTTTCTCTTCGCGTTCGCGTCTGAGGGTCCGTGTTCACAGAAGACCAGATGTTTGTGCTTCGCGTTCGCGTTCGCGTATAAGGAATAGGGGTCCAGTGGAAATTACTCTTCGCGTTTGCATCACGGTATCGTGTTCGCATATGTCTGGAAATTTATGCATCGTGTTCGCAGTGTGAGGGCCGCATTCGCGTAGAGTGTTTTTGAGGTTTTGAAATTTTGCCCTTCGCTTTCGCGCGGCAGTGGTCGCGAACGCGATAAAGGAATTCCAGAACTGGGCAGAAAGTTTTTTCCTCCATAGCTGAGCATTTTGAGAGTTTTTTGAAGGTGATTAAAGAGGGATTCAAGGAGAATTGATTGTAGGTAAGATTTTTGAACCTAAAATTTGATTTTATTGTGAAATTAACCTAGAAATTCATGGAACTTAAGCTAAAATGAAAGAAACTAGGGCTTGGGATTTTGAACTTTTGAATTGGGATTTGAAGGGCCGTTTGAGGTCAGATTTAAGAACTTTTGATATGTATGAACTCGTTGCGAGATAAGGAACCCGTTGATGTGAAAAATTTTTAGTTTTGAGAAGCAGGCTCGAGGCTCGAGTTTTGTTAATTTCGGGATTTTTTATATTTTTCGATTGTTTTCGCTTGGGTTTTGTTCTCTTAGCATATTGTGACGTATTCGTTCTAATTTTGGATAGATTCAAAGCGCGCGGAGGCCGATTCGAGGGGAAAAGGTGTCGCGAGCTAGAGTTGTAGCCGGTTCGAGGTGAGTAATGAATGTAAATGATGTTCTGAGGGTTTGAAACCCCGGATTTACACATCGTAGTGCTATAGTGAGGTAAGACACACGCTTGATGATGAGCGTGGGGTCATTTACTATTGGGGATTGTTTCTTGGTCCGTCCCGATTGATGCTTTTACCGCGTATTTGATTGAAACTTATTTGTTATCATCATTATTTGGACTGATTGCCATATTTGGGATTCGAGCCAACTATTTGAACCCTCCGGGGATTTTTATCACTATTTCCTCACTGTTTTGACCTACTACTTGAACCCAGTCGTACTGCTTCTACTGTTTTACAATTCAACCACTTTTACTCTATTTTGGAACTAAAATGATATATTAAATGATGTTTTGGGCTGAAAACTATTATTTTACTAATGCCCGAAGAGCTTATGTGATTTCTGGACTGAGTATGGCTGAGGGCCGAATGTGAGGATACTATGGGATCGGGTTGCACGCCGCAGCAGTATTATACTGATACTGATATGAGGCCAAGGGCCAAGATTTGATGCCACAAGATGGCTTGATATCGCGCTTGGGCCGTAAGCCCCCCTCCCCCCTCGAAGTCTGCACACCCCAGTGAGCACCATCGACGAGATATATGGATCGGGCTGCACGCTGCAGCGATATACGGATCGAGTTGCATGCCGCAGCGGGTACTGTATGGTACTATTATATGGGTTGACTTTCTTTAACCATTTCTCACTTAACTGCTTACCTGTTATAGAATTATCATATTTCATTTGCATTAGTTTATTGCTTTCATATTACTTGTCTTATCTGCCGTATTATACATTACTCTGCGTTTTCCATAATTTCTTATTCTCAGTCATTATTTATGCTTATCACTCACTGGGCCGAAATACTCACATTACTCCCTTCACCGTGTGTACAGATTCAGGCATAGCAGGTCCCCCTCCCGAATGTTCACTCGTCCCAGCTCAGGTGGATCTTCGAGGAGACTTTAGGTAGCTGCTAGCATTCGCAGCCTGGAGCTCCTTTCTATCTATGTTTCTATCTTCTATTCTAGTATTGAGATCTGTAGTATATTTTGAGGATTTATTGCCTTAGACGCTCATGGCTTGTGACACCCCGGTTTGGGTTATGTCGGGATGGTTTCCCTTATTGTTATCTATGTTTTCGCAAATTGAGTACTATTTAATCATACTTTAAATGGTTTTATGATCATTAATTGTTTTAAAAGGTGTATTGTATGGGTCTGGCTGGCTTTGTCTTCATGAGAGACCCCATCACTACCGGGTTCGGGTTCGGGGTCGTGACATTACATCCAGTATGTCTCCCTTATTTCCGACATGTTATGGTATCCGGAGTGGGTAAAAGCGGATCGAGTCCGTATCTCCGCGAAGTAACTGCCCCGTCCGGATGTGATCTATTTGCTCAACAATATATGATGTCTGTTATGATAAATATAAATTTATGGTGGATATCTACTCTTCTTCCATGATCTTCATCTCAAATGCTTAATGACATATTCAATGACATATTTTGTATGTTCAATGACATATTCCATGACATATTTTCTTTACTTTTTATGCCTACATAAAGGCCTTGTAATAGATAGGAAAATGCACACAATTGAGGAAGAAAATATCTTCCTTCTCTCTTTCTCTCTAGATCTATATATCTCTATTTCTTGTTCATGTTTTACAAAATCTCTTTTATTTTATAACACGTTATCAGCACGACTCTAGCCTTGTCGAAAGTTAAGTGCAATTCTTCATCCGAAAAGTATAACAGGTTATCTTCTACATTTCTTCTTTTCTCCTTGCCATTCCAGTGGTATTGTATTGCATTGTATTGTATGAATTAAGTCAAATTGTTATCATGATCATTACGAATCAATATGAATCACACTACATTGTGGCAAACATGATAAATTGCTAATTATTGGCGTTAAAATCCATTACCTTAAACCTATATTATTATCAATATTGTCTTCATTTACAGAAATTATTGTTTGGTATAATACGTAACCTCTCATTCTCAAATCTGCATAAGTACTAATAAATAGATTAAGGTTATCATTACCACTATATATATTATGGCAACACAATTTAAATATTCGTAATGTTTATATCCATTTATTTATTTTCACTATCATCTTAATCATTTCTAATTCATTTATTTTCTTTGATAGTTTTTACTATGTCAAATTTGTCAAAGCTTGAGTTTGTGGAACTTGACATTTTTGGAAAGAATTACCTATCATGGGTTCTCGATGCTGAGATTCACTTAGCCGCTAAAGGCCTTGGTAACACCATTACTCAGGGTAATGAGGCATCAAGCCAAGATAAAATGAAGCCCGTGATTTTCTTTCGTCATCATTTGGATGAAGGTTTGAAGGTTGAATATTTAACAGTGAAAGATTCACTTGAATTGTGGACTGGCCAAAAGGAAAGGTATGATCATCTTAAGGCTACGATATTGCCAAGGGCTCGATATGAGTGGATGCACTTACGACTGCAAGATTTTAAAACTGTAAATGAGTATAACTCTGTTGTATTTAGAATAACTTCACAATTAAAATTATGTGGGGAAGTTATAAATGATGAGGATTTGTTGGAAGAGACTCTTACGACTTTTCATGCCTCAAATATGGTATTACAATAGCAATACCGTGAAAGGGGTTTTAAAAGGTATTTTGAGTTGATCTCATGCCTTATGGTGGCTGAGCAACATAATACCCTTTTGCTAAAAAATCATGAAGCCCGTCCCATAGGGTCAGCTCCGCTTCCTGAAGCAAATATGGCAGCTACACGTGATAAGTCTGGAAAAAGACTGAATAATTATCATGGCCATATGAATGTATGTGGGAATGGCAATGGTAAGAGACGATATGATAGTCATCATCGTGGTGGTCATGGCAAACGAGAGAACAATATGAGTTCTATAAATAATCCTTCAAGAGGCAAAAAAGGTAACTGCCACCGCTGTGGCATGAAAGGTCATTGGAAAATTGAATGTTGTGCACCTGAGCATTTTGTCAGACTTTATCAAAACTCCATCAAAAGAAAGGCAAATAATGTTGGAGCATCTTCTGCTAATGCCCTAGTGGAGTCACACTTGACCTTTAAAAATGATTTTGAGGCAGGGCCTTCAAACAAAAATGATAAAAATGCCGAGGCAAATCTTGCTTTGAAAGATGATGATTTTCAAGGCCTCGATGATCTTACTCATTTGGAAGTTGAAGATTTATTTGGAGATCAAAACTAAAGTTTGATCATTTTATTTGGGAATGCAATTATGTTTTTATTCTCACTGCTTTTATCTCGTCTAAAGTTGTTTTATTTTTAAGTAGTACTTAAGTTGTCTTATGTTGTCGTTGGTGATGTTAGTTTTTCAATATTTCTTATTATGTACTTTTATTTTTTTTATGAAGAAATTAAAATTCCCCAGTCTTCAATTGGATCCAAGATGAGTAATGAAAATTTATGTCTTTTGGATAATTCTACAACTCACACAATATTAAGAGAAAAGAAATTTTCTCTTATTTGGTTATGAAAAAAGGCCTATGTTAATACAATATCCGGTAGTACAAAGTTGATTGAGGGCTCCGAAAGAGCGACCTTATTATTACCCAAAGGAACGATATTAAATATTGATAATGCAATGTATTGTAGTAAGTCTCAAATAAACTTGTTGAGTTTCAAAGTTATTCGCCAAAATGGCTACCATGTTGAGACATCAAATGAAGGAAAGGTTGAATACCTTTATATTACTATAATAAAAGCGGATAAAAGATATGTGCATGAAAAATTACCCGCATTTTCTTCTAGGTTGTACCACACAAACATTGGTGTGGTTGAATCACATGCCATAGTAAACAAAAAGTTTACTACTTCTAATGATTTTATCATTTGGCATGATCGGTTGGGCCATCCCGGTTCTAACATGATGCGCAGAATAATAGAGAATTCAAATGGGCACACATTAAGAACAAGAAGATTCTTCAATTTAAGGAATTCTCATGTGCTGCTTGTTCTCAATAAAAATTAGTTATTAAACCATCAACAGCTAAAGTTGGGATTAAATCCCCTGCATTTCTGGAACGTATACAGGGTGGTATATGTGGGCCTATACACTCTCCGTGTGGACCATTCAAGTATTTTATGGTCTTGATAGACGCATCTACAAGATGGTCACATGTGTGCTTATTGTCAACTCGTAATATGGCATTTGCGAGATTGTTGGCCCAAATAATAAGATTAAGAGCACAATTTCTAGATTATGCAATTAAGACAATTCGTCTTGATAATGCTGGTGAATTTAGATCTCATGTCTTTACTGATTATTGTATGGCCACTGGAATAAAAGTTGAGCATCCGGTTGCTCATGTCCATACTCAAAATGGTCTAACAGAATCATTGATTAAACATCTCCAATTAATAGCTAGACCATTACTAATGAGGACAAAACTTCCCCTTTCAGTGTGGGGACATGCTATTTTGCATGCAACAACACTTGTGCGTATAAGGCCAACCAGTTATCATGAAGTCTCCCCATTGCAATTGGCTTTTGTCCAAGAGCCAAAAATTTTCCATCTTAGAACCTTTGGTTGTGCGGTATATGTTTCAATTGCTCCACCACAACGCACAAAGATGGGCCCTTAAAGAAGGTTGGGGATATATGTTGGGTATGAATCTCCTTCTATTATAAAATATCTGGAGCCTATGACCGGAGATTTATTTACAGCGAGATTTTCTAATTGTAATTTTGATGAATCAATATATCCAACATTAGGTGGAGAAAATAAGCAGCTGAGAAAGGAGATAGATTGGAATGTATTGTCACTATCTCATTTAGATCCTCGAACAAATCAATGTGAACAAGAGGTTCAAAAGATAATTCACTTGCAAAATATTGCAAATCAACTTCCAGATGCGTTCACTGACCTACCAAGGGTGACTAAGTCATAAATTTTAGTTGCTAATGCTCCAGTTCGAGTTGATATCCCGGTAGGACAATCAATTAAAGCAAATGAGTTTGAACCATGCTTGAAATGTGGTAGACCAGTCGGTTCTAAGGATAAAAATCCTAGGAAAAGAAAAGGAGTAAATGATCAAAGTGATCATAATACAAAGGTAGTGGCTCAAGAAGAGCCATGGACATAACAAATGATAAGACCTCAAGGGAGGTTCAGGTACCTGAAAATAATGACGATGGAGAGATCTTAATAAGTTATGTCTCAACGGGGAAAACATGGAACCGAAACAATATTGTTATTAATAACATTTTTACTTATAATGTTGTTGTTGAAATAATGCAACAAAACAAGGATCTTGAACCAAACTCTGTCGATGAATGTAGACAGAGAGATGATTGGTCAAAATGGAAAGACGTTATCCAGGCAGAATTAACTTCACTTGCGAAACGTGAAGTTTTTGGATTTGTAGTGCAAACACCTAATGGTGTTAAGCCTGTTGGATATAAATGGGTCTTTGTACGTAAAAGGAATGAGAAAAATGAGGTACAAAGATATAAAGCACATCTAATTACATAAGGATTTTCACAAAGGCCCGGTATCGATTATGAAGAGACATATTCTCCTGTTATGGATGCTATAACATTCCGTTATCTAATTAGTTTTGTTTTCCATGAAAAGCTTGACATGCATTTAATGGATGTGGTTACAGCCTACCTTTACGGATCACTTGATAATGAGATATACATGAAAATTTCTGAGGGATTTAAAATGCCTGACGCACATAATTCAAAGTCCCGGGAAATATTTTAAATCAAATTGCAAAGATCTTTGTATGGTCTAAAGCAATCAGGAAGAATGTGGTATAACCGCCTTAATGAGTATCTATTAAAGGAAGGTTATATAAATGATGCCATTTGTCCATGTGTTTTTATAAAGAAAACAACATCAGAGTTTGTTATACTTGCTGTATATGTTGATGACATAAACCTTATTGGAACTCCTACAGAACTCCAAAAGGCAATTGATTATTTAAAGAAGAAATTCGAGATGAAAGATCTTGGAAAGACAAAATTATGTCTTGGTTTGCAAATTGAACATTTGGCAAACGGATTTTTTATTCATCAATCTGCTACATAGAAAAGGTGTTGAAACGGTTTTACATGGATGGAGCACATCCATTAAGTACTCTGATGGTTGTTCGATCACTTTATGTGAATAAGGATCCATTCCGACCTCGAGAAGAGAATGAAGAGCTACTTGGTCCTGAAGTACCATATCTTAGTGCAATCGGTGCACTAATGTATCTTGCCAATACTACAAGGCCTGACATAACATTTTCAGTTAATGTCTTAGCAAGATATAGCTCTGCTCCTACAAGGAGACATTGGAATGGAATCAAACACATATTGCGGTATCTAAAAGGAACTACCGATATAGGCTTATTTTATGGCAATAATTGCAGTCCCGATCTTGTTGGTTATGCTGATGTTGGGTATAATTTATCTGACCCACACATGGCTCGATCTCAAACATGTTATGTGTTTACATGTGGAGGCACTGCCATATCTTGGCGATCAACTAAGCAATCAATTGTGGATACTTCATCTAATCATGCTGAAATAATTGCTATTCATGAAGCAAGTCAAGAGTGCGTGTGGTTGAGGTCTATAATACATCTTATTCGAGACAAATGTGGTTTGAAATATGACAAATTACCCACGATTTTGTATGAAGACAATGCAACATGCATAGTTCAATTGAAGGGAGGATTCATAAAAGGAGATAGGACAAAACACATTTCATCAAAGTTATTTTTCACACATGATCTTCAAAAGAATGGTGATATCAATGTGAAACAGATTCGTTCAAGTGATAATATAACTAATTTGTTCACAAAATCTCTAGCGACGTCAACCTTCAAGAAGCTAATATATAAGATCGGGATGCGAAGGCTTAAGGATGTGAATTGATGCTATCATCAGGGGGAGTTAATACGCGTTGTACTCTTTTTCCCTTACAAGGTTTTGTCCCACTGGGTTTTCCTTGCAAGGTTTTAACGAGGTAACCAAAAGGCGTAATTTCTAAACATGTGTACTCTTTTTCCTTCACTAGAATATTTTTTCCCATATGGTTTTTTCCTAGTAAGGTTTTAACGAGGCACATTATCTATGGACATCCAATGGGGAGTGTGATGATAAATATCAATTTATGGTGGATGTCTATTCTTCTTCCATGATCTTTATCTCAAATGCTTAATGACATATTCAATGACATATTTTGTATGTTCAATGACATATTCCATGACATATTTTCTTCACTTTTTATGCCTATATAAAGGCCTTGTAATTGATAAGAAAATACACACAATTGAAGAAGCTTCCTTCTCTCTTTCTCTCTATATCTCTATATCTCTATTTTTTGTTCATGTTTTACAAAATCGCTTTTATTTTATAACAACGTCTACATTTTTATCTTTTCTTATCTTCCTTTTCTATATATTTTTTTTTCTTTTCTTTTTTCGGTTTTGGGGATGGGAAATATTCAACTTCGATGTGTCTGTTTCTCTCTAAACCGCGTTTTTGGCATCATCATTCTTTAATTAGCTCACCTAAAATAACCCCACACCAAAGTGAACTAACTACTCATTCCATATTCTCTATTTAAAGACTATTTCTTTGAAAAGTATATCTTACGAGATGTTTAGACTAATTTATATTAGTAATAAAATTACAACATAATGTATATCAATTGATAATTAAAAAATAATGTATTTTATGTAAAGCACATGATATATTTATACTAGTTTAATATGATTGAGTGATTAAATTAAAGAATAAAATCATATTATTTAATCTTAACTAAATAAATAAATAATATTGAGTACTCAAGCAGAAATTCATTCCTAATATATTTAAAAGAGAACGATTTTTTTTTTAAAATTCGAAAATAATTTAATTTAAATTTCTCTTTTATCCTAATTGACAATTTTTTTTATCAAACAAATATTATAATAAGTTTAAGACGACAAATAATATTATCAATATCAATTATTATTTTATAGGTAAAATAATATTTTATAGTCTATATATATGTGTGTATGTATATATTATGTTTTATACAAAAATTATTTAAATTTATATACTTTTTTTAGCTATCGAATATAAACAGTAAAACTTATTTGCACCCGATATTTACGTATATAATGACATATCCCATGCTTTATTTGATTATTATTGTAAAAAAACACGACTAAGATTTCTCTTCCCAACTCCATTTCTGCGAAATTTCCTCTACCGCGTCAACCTCTCCCTATTTTATTCTCCCTCTAACTCTCATATCCTTCATCTGTAAGTAAACTATATCACTCCTACATAGACCAATATTCAATCTTTATACTATAAAATTTCTCTTCTTTATCCTCTCATACCATTCATCTATAAACTTCACTCCTTTATTCCAAGATTTCAGTTTTTTATAGACAATTTCACTTCTTGATATTTGAGAAAAGCTTCATCTTTTACTCCAAGATTGAATTTTTATACAAAAATATCATCTGGGGTATAGAAAAAAGTGACAAAAAATGGAGAATAATCATTCAGCTTTCTATCAATTCAGTGATAAGCTTCGTTTACAAACAACCAACTTAGCAAATTTATCGTCAAATGATTCAATTTGGAGCACCAATTATGTACCAAAAAAGCCTGAAGAAAGAAGAAACTTTGATATTAGAGTTGGTGGTGAGGTTATAAATTCTGTTATTAGTTCAAATATTCCAACAAAAAATCATAATTCAGATTATAATCTGTTTAGTAATAAAGGGGTTTACACTAACCCTTTGAATTTCAGTTACAGTAGTAGTAAGGGTAGTTGTGACAATAACAATAACAATAACAATATTGTTGTGAATTCAAAAGGGGTTATCAAGAAGACTGGAAAATTTGGTTATGAGGATGAAAGTGGCTATTTTATGAATAAATTTGGGAAGAAAAATAATAATAAGATTAATAGAGAGAGTAATTATAAGGATGAGAATAAGAATATTGGTGTAGAGAAGAGATTCAAGACATTACCAGCATCAGAATCATTACCAAGAAATGAAACAGTTGGTGGATATATTTTTGTTTGCAACAATGATACTATGCATGAGAATCTCAAAAGGGAGCTCTTTGGTTAGTATTCTATTCTCATATTTTATTTTTTATTTTTTTGCTTTTATTTCTTGGTTTTTCTGCATTGTTGTTCTCTCAGTTGGATGTTGTAGTTTAAAGTTGTTTACTTTTGCAAATAGCTGCAGTTAAGTTGGCTGTATGGTACTATAGATGACTCATACCGCCACTGGCAGCCAGGATTTTCATTAAGGTGGTCAAAATTTTAAAAAATAAATACATGAAAAAATAGTAATGTTTACCTATCTACACAGTATATTTTTCCGGCAACGCTTGGAGCTATGTGGCTCCACCGCTGCATATAGTTGACGAGCTGTTTTGAGATTGAGGCGTAGTTGATTAAATGATATATTGATTGAGATTGAGGTGCATATTGATTGAGTTTGCTCGATTTAATAGGTATGCTCAAGGTGAATTGTTATAAGATTACTGAAAGAGTATTCAGTTTCTCTGCATTTATTCTGTTCTCGAATTGTTTGATAGAAGCAAGTTTGTGTCCTGATAATTATAGTTTGCATTTCAACGATGACGTTTACAGTTGGTAATTGAATGTTCCTGAAGTTCTTGATGTTCTGTTTCTCAAGAGAAATAGGATGATTTAGGTTTCTTTTGATCTGGTAATATTGGTTTATTCATTGGTGGTGGTCGAACTCATGAAGTTGAATGTCAAATTTCCGACTTTCAGACGATTGTTTCATGTAAGGGAATTTGCACGGCTTGTATTCGCCATATTAAACTCAGCTATGTTCGCGGATTCTTTCAAAATGATGCCCTACCAATGTCGGATCCTCTAAAAATATACTACTTTTGGAGGATCCGACACGTACCTGACGATATTTTCGGAGAGTCGGAGCAACATAGAAGCTCAGTAATATGCGTTTAGCAAAATATAGCTGGTCTCAAATCCGCCAGCATAAAAATAGTTTAACTAATAGAGTGAGGTGTTCTTAAGTTGATTCATTGTATTTGCTGTAGCTCCGCCATTCTAGTTATTCATCAACCCACACAACAAAAAGAAGGTAAAAATTGATTTTTTTTTCTGATATCTGCTCCTATTATATTTCAGGCTTGCCGCCTCGTTACAGGGATTCAGTTCGCCAAATAACACCCGGCTTACCTCTTTTCCTCTACAACTACTCAACCCACCAGCTTCATGGAATATTTGAGGTTTGTTCTCTAATTTTCCATCACATTGTTGACAGTAAAAATAAATCTCTCAAATTTGCTGTCTTAAGATCTTATCCCTTTTTAATTTGCGTGGCCGCTTAACTAATACATGAATCTGTTCATAGGCCGCGAGCTTTGGTGGTTCCAATATTGATCCTACAGCCTGGGAAGACAAGAAGAACCCTGGTGAATCGCGCTTTCCTGCTCAAGTAAGAAGAGTTAACAAATGCTATTAGCTTTGTGGAGAATTTCATTAGATATTTGAATCGCGCTTTCATCTATTTGCATATAGGTGCGCGTTGTGACAAGGAAAATTTGTGAACCACTTGAAGAGGACTCATTCAGGCCAATCCTTCACCATTACGACGGTCCTAAATTCCGCCTTGAATTAAATATTCCAGAGGTGATTATTATCTTCTTGAAAAGAAAAAAATTATTTTCTATTCATCTTTTCGAACCGAGGGTATTTCGGAGACAACCTCTCTACTTCTCCAGGATAAGGGTCCCTCCCAGATCTCACTTGTGCGATTTCACTGGGTTTGTTGTTGTTATTGAAAAAAAAATTAATATATAGAGCATATGAGACCTTTGTTTTAACATGAAAAATGTGTTTTGGTTTTGCAGGCCATATCTCTCCTGGACATTTTTGCAGAGAAAAATATTCTGAATAGTTTGTTTAATTGAAGGATTACTATACAGAGGCTATTATATGATATGTATATAGGCAATATATGTGATGTAAAGGAGCTGTGATTTCCTTTGCAGACTGATGTTACAAACCGTTTTGTAATATAGCAGGTTTTCTTGCATATATAAAAGTAAAGTAAAACAAGTTATATTTTGTTTATTAGTTTGTGTTCTAGATATGATTATCTGTCTTTTTTGAGGGGGTTTTATTCAAAACTTATTATTAGCACATTGGCCCTAATACAAGTTGTTCTTGAAAGATGATACAAAGTATAGTATTTGATGTGTGAGTTAGGCATACGTCATGGATTCAAATCGTGTTGCATATATTTAAGTGGACAATAATCGAGGGACGGGTTTAATTTTTCACCAATTTCATACGTGGGATATGAGATTTTTATAGTGTCATTTTCTTCTATTCACATTGTAAGTGGACATTGGAGATCATTATCTAGAACTGAATTTACTGTCACAGACTAATTATGTGTACGTTATCACAAGGAAAAAGTAAAGTCTGCCTACACACAATTCTTCTCAGATCTCACTTGTTGGATTTCACGGTTCTTCCTTTAATGTTAGTAAGGACCCAAAAAGAAGTCCCAAACCTAGCTCACAAGCCTTAGAAGTGCTCCGCCGTAGGCTTGTAGCGACTGAATCTTGTTTCCGATAAAGTACCATTGATTGGTCTATTGGCAAAGGAAATCCGGGAATTCAAGATTTTTTTTCTATCCTTCGGACATTTATTATGCTATCACTATTGCTTGTCAATTTGAATTGCATATCAAAGCTCTCGTTCGAACTTTAGATACAAGAATTTTAAACAAGAACTCGAGACTTGAAATGAATCCAAGTGGAGGTTCTCTCTCAGGACGTACGGAATAACGAGTATATTGCTATTGTTGTTGTTATTGAACTTTCAAAATACCAAATCCTTAGGGTCGGTGAGATACGTATATCTTTCTCAAGTTTCTAGAAATAAGTAATTGTTTAAAAGTGAATAATGAATATGAGTGTAGAATAATAATTGAATAAAGAAAAAGAGGACATTGAGACAATTATTCAGAGTTAAATTTAGAAAGTAGTTGGAAAGTAGCAACTAGAATGGTTGAACTGTCCTCTAACATTGGAACAAGTCGTTGAATAAGTTTACTTGTCCATGTCAAATTCAAACAATACAAGTTAATTTATTTGAACCTCTCTCTTTGTTTATTCTAGTATTTAAAGCTTATTTTCTGGTGTCATGTCATTATATCAAAATCTCCTTTTTCTTTCTTGTATTTAAATTTGTAGCTAGTAGAGATATATAGTACTCTTTCTTTCTTACTTATATATATATATATATATATATATATATATATATATATATATATATATATATATATATATAAAACTGACTTGGTTATTTGTTTGATTAGTTACTACTATTGGACCACATTTCAAGGAAGCTAACAACTTCCTATGGCCATTCCAGCTTAAGGCACCTTTTG
>MU760663.1:48037-64785 GCA_026770625.1 Nicotiana glauca
TATATATATATATATATATATATATATATATATATATATATATATATATATATATATATATAAAACCTAATAAGTAAAACTACGAAAAGATAAAAATATTATATCAAAACGACTTCCGAGAACACTAGAAGGACCAAAGTTATATTTGCAGGCGGACAATATTACTAAAGGGATAAAATCAAGTGCAAATTTTGACATCATCATAGAAAATTTGGTCTCTCGCTGCGGCGTAAATATGTGACGACTCTATTTTTCATTCTTTTTTTAAAAAAATTATTTTTTGTTGAATTTTAGTTTATGGGAAAAGGATTGTTAAGTTGGAAATTTGACACTTGACAAATCAATAAAGGTCATAAGTTTGTAGATAAAATAAAAAAACAGCATTAGTTATTCATTCAGGGTCCATAGCTCAGTGGTAGAGCATTTGACTGCAGATCAAGAGGTCACCGGTTCGAACCCGGTTGGGCCCTATTTTATTTTTTCTTGATTCTTTTACCTCCTTTTATTAAATGGTTACCCACTGCCTACGTTTGGCTTTAAAGTTTTTTCAACTGATAACTGCATATGTTAATTTTTTACCTACTACAATTATTGCAGTTATAAATGAAGAAGGAAAATAGTAGTTTACTGTTAAAAACATTATTAATCAGTACGACTTTACAATCAAATTCGGTACATGATTTGTTTTGTTCAAAAACATTAGGATCTGCTCTTTTGTATTTGTTTATTGAACAAGACTTCTATTAAGTCATTAAGGACATGATTTATCCGAAGGAACTGACAACTTTTTTTTTTTTTATAAAGTAAGAGATACGGGTAAAATCATAAATTGCTTATGTGTTATCTAAGAATCATTCATGTATTATCTATGATCGCCTAAGTGATCTCTAATTAATTACTTATTAGTTATTATCAAGATCATTTCATATAAAGCTCCATAAAACAGGAATTCAAGATGATTTTAAATGAATCCAGGCGAAGGGCTCTGAATCGCCTAAAAATTTTTAGGCCCATCAAAAACAAGTTAATGAACCATATTTATTGCTTCGCCACGACCGTTCCTCATTTTTTAGCGTTTTAGGGCCATAAAACAGAAATTCATGACGATTTTCAGTTTTTCGTGTGCTAAAAACGGAAAATTATCAGTTGTTCGGGCAACGGGCTCTAAATCGCCTAAAATTTTGTGAGCACTTCAGAAAAGATTAATGAACAATAGTTACTGATTCGTTGTGGCTATTCCTTATTTTTTGGCATTTTAGGGATATCAAATAGGAATTTAAGACGATTTCCAAATTTTAGTGTGCTAATGTCCACGCCATCTTTATGAATTCAGGCAACGGGTTCCGAATCGCATAAAATTTTGTGGACTAATAAATAATAATCATCGCTTCACCGTGACCGTCCCTTATTTTTGGTATTTTCGGGCTATGAAACAGAAATTCAAGACGATTTCTAATTTTTCGTATGCTAATGTCTATGTCATCTTCATAAATTCAGGAGATAGTCTTTGAATCGCCTAATTTTTTTGGGCCATAAGAAATGACCTAAGAAAAAACAGTCATCTCTTCACTATGACTCTACCTGATTTTTGGCGTTTTAGAGCTATAAAAAAGAATTCAGGATTGGTTTCTAATTTTTCGTGTGCTAATATCTACACCATCTTTGTAAATTCAAGCGGCGGGCTCTGAATCGCCTAAATTTTTTTGGGCCTAACGTAATGAACAATAGTTATCACTTCGCCATGATCATTGCTTATTTTTTGGTATTTTAGGACCATAAAATAGGAGTTTAGGACGATTTTCAATTTTACGTGTGCTAATGTCTACGCAATCTTGATGAATTCGGGCAATGGGCTCTGAATCGCTTAAACTTTTGTGGGCCTATAAGAAATGGCCTATGTAGACATCGCTTCACCATGACTGTTCCTTATTTTTTGGCGTTTTAGGGCCATAAAACAGGAATCCAAGACAATTTCCAGTTATTCGTATGCTAATGTCCACGCTATCTTCTTGAATTCAAGCGATGGGCTGCAAATCGCCTAAAAATTTTATGGACCCATCAGAAACCATCTAATGAACAACTATCATTGTTTCTCCGTGACCATTCCTCGTTTTTAGCATTTTATGACCACAAAACATGAATTCATGACAATTTCTAATTTTCTGTATGCTAATGTCCATGCCATCTTCATAAATTAGGGCGATGGGCTCTGAATCACATAATTTTTTTGGCCCATCAGAAACAACCTAATAAAAAGTAGTCATTGCTTCGTCGCGATTGTTCCTAGTTTTTGGCCGTAAAATAGTAATTCAAGACGATTTCTATTTTTTCGTACGATATTGTCCACTGCATCTTTATAAATTCAAGCGACGGTCATTGAATTGCAAATATTTATAGGCCTATCAGAAACGACCTAATGAACATTAGTCACTACTTTGCCATAACATATTCTTGCTTTTTGGTGTTTTAGGGCCCTGAAATAAGAATTCAATATAATTTTTAACTTTTCATGTGTTAGTGTCCTTGCCATCTTCATGAATTCAGGAGACAGGCTTCGAATTGCCTAATTTTTTAGGCCAATCAAAAATAACTTAATAAAAAATAATCATCGCTTCGCCATAACTTTCCTTATTTTTAGCATTTTAGGGTCACAAAACAGGAATCTAAGATAATTTTTAATTTTTTGTGTGCTAATGTCCATGTCATCTTCATGAAATTGGACGATAGTCTCCGAATCACAAATATTTGTGGGCCCATAAAAATGACCTAATGAACAATAGTCATGCTTCTCCATCACCATTCCTCTTATTTAGCGTTTCAGGTCCATAAAGCGGGAATTCAAGACGATTTTCAATTTTACGTATGCTAATGTCCACGCAATTTTGATAAATTCGGGCAACGGGCGCCGAATCTCCTAAAATTTTATGGGCTTATAATAAATGAATTAATGAACAATGGTCATTGCTTCGCCATGACTGTTCTTTATTTTTTATTTTTTTTGTATTTTAGGGCTATAAAACAGGAATTTAAATTGATTTAAAATTATTCATGTGCTAATGTCCATGTTATCTTCATGAATTTGATCGACGGGCTGCGAATTATCTTAAATTTTGTGGGCCAATGAGAAACGACCAAATGAACTACAGTTATTGCTTTATCGTGACCGTTCCTCATTTGTTAGCATTTTAGGTTCATAAAAATAAAATTCAAAATGATTTATAATTTTTTCTGTGCTAATATCCACGCCATCTTTATGAATTAGAGAGACGGGTTCTAAATCCATAAATATTTTGGGCCCATGTAGCCCAGGCCATCCGCATGCATTCAGGCGACCGGACCTGAATCACCTAAAGTTTTGCCAGACCATCAAAAATGACCTAAGGAACAATAATCATTAATTCGCCATGACCTTCCTCATTTTTTGGCATTTTAGGGCCATAAAATTGAAATTTCACCTGATACCTATATTTTTATGTGTTATAGCTCATGCCATCTGCATGCATCTGGGCGACCGGAACCGAATCACCTAAAATTTTGTCGGCCCAACAAAAACGTCCTAAGGAATAATAGTTATCTCTTTGCCATGATCTTTCCTTATTTTTTGGATTTTTAGGACTATAAAACTGAAATTCCCGATCCTCAGATTTTAGTATGCTATAGTCCACGCCAACTACACACATCTAGACGACCAGACCCGAATCGCCTAAAATTATGTCGGCCCATAAAAAATTACCAAAGGAATAGTAGTCATCGCTTCGCCATGACCTTTCCTCTTTTTTAGAGTTTTAAGGCCATAAAACTAGAATTTTACCCGATTCTAAGATTAACGTGTGGCCCACGCCATATACATGCAACCAGGCAACCAGACTCGAATCACCATAAATTTTGTCGTCCCATGAAAAATGACCTAAGGAACAATAGTCATCGCTTTGCCATGAACGTTCCTAGTTTTTGGGTGTTTTAGGGCCATAAAACTGAAATTCTGCCCGATTCTCATATGCTACAACCAATGCCATCTGCATGCATTGATGTCGCCCAAGTTTACACCTCAAATTGGGGTTTTGAAGCGCTCGATGCAATTATAATTACCCAACTAGGAGTCGGGATCGATTCCTCAGGGAGCGTAGATGGGATTAGGTATATACTGGGACTAAGCGCATGATGTGTCCAAAAAGCACTTTCACATACTTCGTTATTTTTATCTACTTCTAAATTAAGCTATTGTTTGCAAATATAAAACTAGAGAACGATATTTTTTGGTGTTGTTTTTCAAGTTGTAAAAAATCTAGGGCTGTGACTTCTACCTAGGTGGTTGCTTAACGGGTTGTGGGTTTTAGAGCGGATTTTGTTGGTCGCGGCGTAATATAGCAATCAACACATAATTACCCACTCAATACCTCTCGGTAATAGAGTGGTTTTGCCAATTTGGCTTTCTCAAGTCCAAATGGGTAATTCACAAAACAGTTAATAGATGCTCAAGTCGGGTTTTACTATCTCTAGATTCAACCCTTTAATTGGGACTATTAATTTCTTGAGTTCACCCCAATTTCTTGTTAGCCAAGTTTTACTAGACTCAATATCTCTTTCTCAAGTAAAAACTAAGTCAAATAGGCTTAAATCAATGTTTGCAACCATTAATTCTACAATTAAAGCAAGAATTAGGTTAAATATTACACACCCAACTATAAACAAGCCCTAAATCAAATACCCATTAGGATCAGGGTTGGGTGACAATCCTATTTAGAAATTTAGCTACTCATAGAGGAAAATGAAGAATTAAAGAAGAAATGATAATTAAACTCATATTGCAAGATTAAAAGATAAGAATCTAATGTTTAATCACTAAAGTAAGCTAAAGTTACTAAAACCAGTAAAGGAAAGCGACTATAAACTTTCAGGTGTTCAAAACTTCACCTAAATTTGACAAAAAGAACTTTTATACCAACTGAAATTATCGGACAAAATTGCCCCTGCGGAGGTTTTGCGGTTCGCACTTTAAAGATGGCTTGACAGGGTGGACTTCTGCGGTCGCACAATTCTGGGTTGAAGCCACACTTCTTCAGATTCAGTGGACCGCACATTTCTCAGTGCGGCCGGAATGAACTTGAGCTTGACATAAGAGACTTCTGCGGACCGCATGTCTCTGAGTGCGGCCGCATTTTTGAATTCATGCGGCCGCAAAATAATAGTGCGGTCCGCATTTCTTCATGGACCCAGACTCCCATCTCTATGTACCTCATCTTTTGCGGCCGCACAATAATTTTGCGGTCCTCATTTTGCAAAGAAAATCTGTCAGAGGTTCTTCATGGTCTACGGCCGCACAATACTGCGTCGTCTGCACTTTGCTTTTTTTTGATTTGTTTTAGTCCTTCTCCAAAAGTACTCCTTCTTGAATTGATTTTCATCTATTTGACATATTCCAACACTCTTGCAAGAAGACACCTTTCATCAGTTTTCGGAAATACCTTTAAGTAATTTTGAGCTAAAACGAAAGTGAATGAGTGCAAAATAAGTAGGAAAACTCCCTACTTATCAATTCCCCCAAACTTAAGCTTTTGCTTGTCCTCGACTAAATAAGATAATTCTCACCTCCATAAGAAAAGAATTATTTCAGCTAGCCTAAGGTGAATCAAACACACGTCAATTGGGACCAACAATTACCCACAACACGTATGAGTTATCAACAAGGCAATGATTTGACTTTTTAAGTACAACAGTTCAAATGTGACACTAGAGCATCAAGAGTTGACTTTATTCATCAAGGAAGCTCGCTCTTTTATATAGGTCATTATGTAACCCAAATTCCTCCCCCTCTACTCTCCGTTAGCATATCTCACTTAAGAATATAGCACTCAATTATAGGATTTGTGAAAAGTTCGCTCATCTCTCTCAAATGAATGACACAAGTATGACTCTAAGTACCATATGTTTTCCCCTCATGTAAATCACTACTAATGTAAGTTCACTCGGCTTGAAATCACGTAGGGCTTTTTCAGAATGTAATGAAGGCTTATTGGACAAGGGTAAGGGATGTTGGAATAGAAACGAGTACATCTTTCCTTAAGCACTCCGTTTTTCTCTTTTTGCCTCATGTTTTCCCGACTCTTTGAGTCATTATCTTTTATCTTAGGGTAACTAGAGTGGTACGCCCTGCAAAATATTACGTTGATATTACGTCATGTAATATTATATTACAATGATGTTACACTTCAGTACTAAATTACGACGATGTTTCACCCTGCAGTATTGTACGTTGAATTTGTTGTAAGGTAATTGACATCACTCCAAGGAAAAGACTATTTGGAGATTATAAGGATTATGCTATTTCAAACAAATAATGAAAAAATTCGTAAAGGTGAGGGGAGAAGCAAGTCAAAGAAAATGAATTTTCGTCCAATTTTGACATTTTGGGATAAAATACGGCCCGAGTTAAAATATCAGGTAATTATAGACTAGTACCATATAAGGTATCACGTGACCATAATAGTAAGGTGTATAAGATATGTTAAAAGTGGATAGTATTTTAAGTAATTTGTGATAATCCTTAATTATGTGGATAATTGATTAATGGTGGAGATAATTATGGTATTAAGGGTCTTGTTGAGATTGCCGCATGACATAAGGTTAACCAAGGTGGCAAAATTATGCAAAATGAGTCACTAGGAAAAGCTTTATCTTGTTTACACGTAAATATTGATTGGTATCTTTATTGGAGAAGTATAAGACCTTGCAAAATTCAGCAAAACAACAATTTTCTATACCATTACAAAGATTAGATGGAAAAGTGACTTTCTTCGACAATTCATTAAGAGATGCACGAAAACGTTACTGTCCAGCAAGGAAGCCATACAAAGTTTGATCAAATTCACCAAAATGTGATGTTCTAACTCTACCGAGTTGCGATTCAACAAGGAATTCATACAAAGTTATACGGATTTTTCCCTACTTCGATCCTCCGTTACGTGTTCCATCGCAAAAGACGTGTGTTAGAGAGATTGTCAAGAGAATCAGCTCTGGTATGTTAACTCTATCCCCCTTTTTCTTTTTGGAACGATCCATACGAAATAAACGAAACAAGCAAATGCACAATTTTCATAATTGACTCTATCCATTGAAATCCTAGGGGTGTCTATACTCTTGATTCCCCATGTGAATTATTATTATATCTTCTATTTATGGATCTCAGAAAAATACGTATTTGATAAAGTTTACTCAAAAGGCATATTGATTTTTATGGCAATCCAAGAAAATCTTATTAACGTTTTTCTTATGCATCTCATACATTTCTACTTGTACATTGACCCATGACTAGATGGCGTTATATATATATATATATATATGGGATATGGGGAAAGGTTACGACGTTATATACGCGCCACCACCTGATCAGCTGGTATACGTTGAAGATTTGCCCACAGTGGCCGAGATGATATGATGGGATGCCCTCAGAGGCTTGATGATGTTATGAACACATGTACCTATGCACGACATGACATTCATATGCATATGCACAACACTATAAGTATTTCATGATTTACAAAATTATCCATACTTACAGGTTGAGTCATGTACTCTATATTTCTTACATGTCTGTTATGTACTCATTAATGTGCCTTACATACTCAGTACATTATTCGTATCGACGTCCCTTTTTCCTGGGGATGCTGCGTTTCATACCCGCAAGTCCCAGCAGACAGGTCGAGATCCTTCTAAGTAGGCTATGTTTAGTACATGAGTGGTTATTTTGATCTTATAGGCTCGTATGTCTCATGTATAAGTTGGTATCACATGTTGTATTTTAATTATCTCACGGCAGCCTTTCTGCTCAATTATCTATGATAGTATGACATGAAAAGATACGTTATTTTAGTACTCGGTGGAGTAAGGTACTGGGTGCCCGTCTCGGCCCATCGGTTTGAGTCGTGACAAAAGTAGTATCAGAGTAGTTCTGTCCTAGGAAGTGTACAAGCCGTGTCTAGTAGAGCTTTGTTTATGGGTGTGTTGTGCACCACACAATAAGCAGGAGGTTACAGGGCATTTAGGATTGTCACTCTTTCTTCTTACTCTTGATCGTGTTGTAGAGCTCAATTGTAAGAACTCGATTTCCTAAACTCTATCTTATTTGTAATACAACGATGTGTACATCCAGAAAGACGGCTGGTAGGAGATATAGCTGTGAAAGAGTTGATTTAGAGGAACTCGAGTTTGCATCATTCCTATGATGGATAAATGTGAGGTCTTCAGTAGAACATGTGTGTACCTTACGTGTAAGCCTTTTGATAAGGAGTCTTAAAGTAAGAATATATATCCATCTCTATGGTGAAAGGAAATAAGAGATTCAAAGATAGATACAAGCTTCAACAAATAAAAGGAGCAAGATGAAAAGGGTATGAGGTACCCAGTTAATGAAGATTATCGGTATTTTCAACTCCGGCAGAAAAGTATAAGCATTGTGACTTACCTTCAACAGTAACAGATATATGTAGAATTGGCCACACACATCTCAGTTATACCCTATTGGGGGCTAACATGTGTAGTTTAAGAAAAGAACAGGATATAGGATCCGATTGGGGTTAGGGTAACCCAAAATGGTAAATGGATTATTTGTGTTAGTTGACATTTTCGAAGGATATTACAAAGGTTTTAATAGATCACTTTGTGAGGCACCCAGATGATGCACTCTAGAATATTGCAATTAGATGTGGATATTAGCATGAAAAAAATAGAAGATAGGCATGAAAGGCCTAGAAGGGATAAATATTACCTTTGTATGGCTCGCATCCCTAGTGGAGAGAGAACATTAAGCAACCCGAAGAGCCACCGAATGGAGCAAGGGGAGCTAAGAGCAAAAAAAATTATCTTGTTCGAGTTTTCAGAATAAAGTGATAGACACAAATGTTAGCGGGAAATAAGAAAAGAGTTAATGAAGCATTATGAGTAAGATATGATACATGGATGACAACGGTAGATCGAAAAGATGATAGTATTACAGAATCTATAGTCAAGTGAAGGAAGAGACGAGAGGTGACAGGCCTTAAGACAACAAAAGAGTATAGGTCATACAATACAATCATGTCCTCATTTTGAGAAATAAGTTCGCAACTTTAATGCGATTACCAAAAAGGAATAGTTAGACTCCATAATAATAGAACCAGTATGGATGGTGAACAAGATAAACTAAACATGAATTAGGGTCTGAGTGATTGATAATAGTCGGCATCATGAGAATTTTAAATTTTGGTTCTGGTGATAATAGGATGGACAAAAGAAGAATATTCATGAGAAATTCAAAGAATGTTAATTCAGGGAGACGCTTCCCAAAAGCAAGTAATATAAAGAAAGTTAAGCTTAAGGGGTTGTATGTGTCAGTTACACTAAGTGTCACCATCGCGAGTGAGGAATTTTGTTATCTTTGGTACATAAGGATTATTGCAAGACGAGTAAGGGTCGTTGATGATGTGAAAGTACTCCAAAAATGAATAGGAAAAATATCCGTAAATAGGTCATCGTAGCTTCAACTTTTAGTAATCCCCTAAATGGGAAAATATGGAATGATATGGCAGTAAGTCAGAATTAAGTAGATCTAGTAACTATGGTATGATAAAGGAAGGATGTCATAAGAATGATAAAGGGAAAAGATTGCACTTATTCAAATGCTACAGATATGTTATAATTACAGAACATTATGCAGACACTATGTCAAGAAAAGGAAGTAAGGGTTCCTGTCCGGGATGTTATTGATATATAAGGGGTCAGTACATGAGGTAAGTTAAGATAAAGAAAATAACCCAAGAAAGATTACGCGGAATGGGTATAAGAATGGGCCATCGAGTAGTTAGTGGTTGATTCAGGAAGAGCCTATTCATAACTAGACAAGAGATTGCAGACAAATCAGCAGATCATGCAAGATAAATATGGTGAACCTTAACAAGAAGAATTCAGCCTTGCAGTAATGTCATTATACTTAAGATATATTCAATAGGAGTCGGGGTAGTTAAAGGTACCGTATGAATATTACGGGAATAGAAGAGAGTTCCACTGGAAAGACAATCAAAATACCAATTTAGAAGCAACCCTACAAGCACAAGGGTATGGAGGTAAGAAACACAAGTAATTGTAGGCGAGGAAGGACATCAAAAAATTTATTGGGTATATAATGTAATAAGCTCGCAGCTTTACAAGAGTCAGAGGGTCCTCCTTAAGTATTGCAGTAAAAGACTAGCCGAGGAAATGAGGAACAAGGCTTCAACCTAAGCACAGTAACCTAAAGAGGAAATGGTTTTGTAACAACAGTTTCACAACAACATTGTACGTCCTCAATAAGAAAGAGGAACCTATCGTGGCTAGTGGACGGGAAGTAAAAAAAAATCAAAAGTAATATTCGAAGATCACATGAGTTGTACAAAAATTCCGGCATGCGTGAGAGCTAAGATAAGCTAGGTATGCATGCAACAAAGGGGAAGAAATACCAAGGAAGGTAATAGCTTACGTTTAAAGAAAACTGAGAAGGAACAAAAGGAATCATTCGATCAATGATCCAGAGTTAGCTGTGTTATAAGCGCACTTAAGATTTTTAAGTATTATCCATGCAACATATATGTTGACAATCATACAACCATAGAAGATTTTAGCATATGTTAAAAGAAAGAATTGAGCCCGGGTCATAAACGAAGGGTTAAATTGTTAAAGGATTGTATCATGCATATTCCTCAGTGCTCATGAAAGGCTAAACAGCATAACTAATACCATGAGCTGCAGATTGGAAGATAACTTAAGCCAACATAAAGGCCGGTCGGAAGAAGGAGGAAACTAAAGAGTTACATCAACGAAGTAACTCAGGAATCCGATTATTGGACCCAAAAATTGTAGAAATCATGATTGAGAACATTACAGGATCACTCTTAATATTAGAGGTACAAGAGAGGAAGTACAACAACCATATTCTATAACAGCCCTACGATAAAGCCAGTAGGAAAAGTACACTCCTCATAAGAAGTCAGTACGAAGCTCCCACCGGATTGTATGCACAGTGTTATAATAAGAGCTTCAAGTTATGCCTGTGAATTATACTTATGTGGAAGGGAGTTTATGAAGGAGACAGAAGAATACGAGGCAATATTTTAAGGTAAGTAAGGAAAATGTGAACAACGTACAAGATACTCAAATGTAAAAGGCTATGAATAGTTCATGTTGCGGATAAGAGGCTAGAAGCACGGGATTCGGTGTCCAGGAATGATAGCAGCGTCGTCACAGGCATACCTTCCATCCTATGGTTTCTAAGTACCAAAAGGTCTAATTAGAGAGTAAAATAAGAGTTAGAGATGATGTGATGCCTCGATGTTCCAGAAGAGCATAAGGGAATTGCTCGCAAGCTAAAATATGATAGAATGACAAGGTTTTAAAAAGAGAAGAGTAGGGATAAGAAGAAGGCAAGTGAGAAGGTGACGAAAATGGATAAGTCCTCAGAACTAAGCCCGTGAAAACAAAGGAGTTGATGGTTTCTCTAAGTTATTGAAAGCTCAGCATAGCCTAAACAAACTCAAAAAAGTCTACGACTAATACCATTTAGAAGAAATGGAATATTGCCCTGGTAGTAGAATAAGGGTGTAATTGTGATAAAATAAAGGATGACGTTTGGGCCTTCAATTGAGTAATGAGTTCATGAATTATACACGATTAAAATATCCACGTAAGGCGAATCACATTGGGATGACTATGATATGAGATGGTGTTACGGAAGTATAGTATCGCCCCCAGGTGGATCAGAAAAATTATTTCAAATGTTCCATGATGCAACGTAAGCCCTAGTGGCAATATATCACATAAGAAGTTTCAAGTTATCAATGGAAGATTAAATATCAACATTGAGGTGAATCAACAAGGGATGGAAAAAAACTACAAAGTACGAGATGAGATTAGGACATCAGTCTTAAGATGAACAGTAATGAAAAAGCGTTAAAAGACTTAGCTTTATGCATATAGGATAAGCAATGAAAGTAACCTGGAGTTTGGTAGCAGACCTGAGTAACGATAAATCGAAGTAAGAATTATGGTATAGTATGGCCTACTTAGATGAAGTAAAGTTAATGACGTTGAGAGGGAAATCTTGACATAACTTTATATATGTTCACTAAGTAAAGCCTATAGATTGGCTAAAAGCTGGAGGAAAGAGAAGAGAAGAATTGCATAGACGCACATACAAAGTTAGAGTCGTACCAGCTGCATAATAGAAGGTAGCAATAGTTACGAGATTAGAAGGATTTCGACTACAAGTCGTGGTGTGAGAAAGTGTCTTAAAGGAGGGAATGTCCTGACCTTTGGATTTATACATAGAACAACTACCTAAATGGAAATGAGAGTATTAAGGTATTCACAAGAGCTATAAGTTATGAAAATAATAAGTGCATCAGTCAACATTCGTGGACGAATGTTCCAAAGGGGGGAATGATGCTACACCCCACAAAATATTACGTCGATATTATGTCCTGCAGTATTATATTACAATGATGTTACGCTTCACAGTATTGAATTACGACGATGTTTCACCCTGCAGTATTGTACTTTGAATTTGTCGTAAGGTAATTGACATCAGTCCAAGGAAAAGATTATATGGAGATTATAAGAATTATGTTGTTTCAAAAAAATAATGAGCAAATTCGTGAAGGTTGGAGGGGAAGCAAGTCAAAGAAAATAAATTTTCGTGCAAGTTTGGCATTTTGGGATAAAATATAGTCCGAGCTAAAATACCTGGTAATATGGACTAGTACCATACAAGGTACCATGTGGCCATAATAGTAAGGTGTATAAGGTATGTCAAAAGTGGGTAGTATTTTAAGTAATTTAAGATAATTCTTAATTATGTGGATAATTGATTAATGGTAGAGATAATTATGGCATTAAGTGGATAAGGGTCTTGTTGAGATTTCCACATGGCATAAGGTTAACCGTGGTGACAAAATTATGCAAAATGAGTCACTAGGCAAAGCTTTATCTTGTTTACACGTAAATATTGATTGGTATCTTTATTGTAGAAGCATAAGACCTTGCAAAATTCAGCAAAATAACATTTTTCTATACCATTACAAAGATTAGATGGAAAAGTGACTTTCTTCAACAATTCATTAAGAGGTGCATGAAAACGTTACTGTCCAGCAGGCAAGCCATACAAAGTTTGATCAAATTCACCAAAATGTGATGTTCTACATCTACCAAGTAGCGATTCAACAAGGAATTCATGCAAAGTTATAGGTATTTTTTCCTACTTCTATCCTTCATTACGTGTTCCGTCGCAAAAGACGTGTGTTAGAGGGATTGTCAAGAGAATCGACTCAAGTATGTTAAGACTATTCCTCCTTTCTTTTTGGCATGATCCATACAAAATAAACGAAACAAGTGTGAGCACCTAATTTTTTCCTACATAAAAATAACTCCTAAAAAAATAAATCAAGAATAATTTTAATAAATTTTAGGAGTTTTTCTTTATTTAGTTGCATTTCAAGCATTTTTAATATTTTAAAATCATAAGAAAATCATAAAAATTTGTCACATTTTAATTTTATGCAATCTTAGGTTTAATTTGCATTTCAGAATTAATTATATTGCCAGATGCATCATTTAAATAAATAAAAACCACAAAATTGCATTCTTAATTAATTAGTTGCATTAATCCACCATTAGATAAAATAAATAAATAGGCAAGCCATATAAAATTTGATTTAGTTAAGGTTTGATCTTTTAAATGGCTAGAGTTTGCAAAAAACTAAAGGAGGAAATTGGTTGTATATAATCGGGCCAAAAGAGGTGGCCCAAATGCCTAGACCCATCTGCCCTAGCCCACACTCACAACCCTAAGACCGCCAACCCATTCCCCGACCCGCCTGACCCGTTTTTCCTTCCCATTTAGTCTAAAGACCTAGACCTAAATAATCACAGTACGACCCTTAGAGAAACCAGACCTAAACGGCGCCCCTGAACCCCATTTTCTTCAACCTTAAGCCACTATCCTTAAAAACCAACGAAAACGAGCTTTCAACCATGGAATACATGGAGGCTCTTTCTTCTTCCTTTCAATCACCTAGTTCCCACCCTCCAAAATAGCCATAAAGGCTGGACATTTTTGCACCATATAACCACCAAAACAACAACAAAAACAGCTCTCAAACAAGCAAAATACGACTCAAAAATCAGTTCTGAAATCAAGCTCAAATCTGATCCCAAAGCAGCCGTGAATCACCTTTGAAAACTAGTCTAGATCTCTGACAAAAAAGGTACAAAACACAGCAGAAAATAACCGTAAGAGCATCTCCAAATTACCATGTAAATAACCTAAAAATTACAAACCAAGTGTAAAAATAAATTACAGGAATGATAACAGTATACTATAGGGAGCCTGGATAGGCCCAAAGAAAAACTTGGGGAACCAAGCCTTCAAATAGTCTCAAATGCCACTTCTCATAGTGCAAGAGGGGTACCGTGATGTGTCAAAGTTTCCAAGGGCCTCAGGTACCCAAGGCAGTGCTCACACCAAGTTCCTCTTAAAAATCATTATCTTGTGCAGTGTGGAGTATCCATCCTGAGTGTTCTAGGAATTGAAGTTCAGAGGAGCCTCATGGACTCCAAAGCAATGCTTACAGTGGTGGGGCAGGAGCATAAGTGTTCTAGGAATTGAAGTGAATAGTGCTTTACAAGAGTAGTTTGAGAAATAGTTTTAGACTCTTCAGGAAATAAGGAGCAAACAGGGTCATTCTTAGAACTTAGGCAAAGGTTTCAGCAAACAGTATTTAGAAACAAATAACTTAGTTTATTGGTTGTTACTAAGTGACCAAACATAGAAGCAAGGCATGTTGAGGCTCAAACAGCCACATGTAAAGGGTAATAGGGATTGGGGAGCAAGGTATCCAGATAGGAGATCATAATAGTAGGGAAGTAAATAATATATAGATTTAACTTTAGACATAATTAAACATGCAGACTTGCTGAAAGCAGAACCCCTAGTTCTAATTAAAAACAGAAGTCAACAAGCTATTGTACTAAACACATGTATTGGACGGGAGTAGACATAAACACATAGATTGAACATTAATAGTCATGCTAGGAAATACATAGTTAGACATGCTATTAGCTACATATTTTTTAGCAGAAGTAGCCACATATATTGGAGAAAAGTAGTCATGCTAATAAACACATGGATTGAACAGAAGTAAGTATACTGATAAATACACAGATTCAAATAGAACTAACATGCTGATAAACACACGAATTAATTGAATGACAATGGTAGAGGCATACCAGTTAAGGAAGCAGAAACATAAGGTAAAGTAGACAAGATTCAACAGCCTAGCCTTGGCTTTCAGCCGTCTAGTCAAGCAGTGATCACAAGTAGCAGAGAGAGAGATGAGAGGAAATTTTGTGTATGCGCGTGAATTATTGTCTGTATCTCAAGTAGAAGGAAAGTGCATATATATATATATATATATATATATGAGTCGAATAGTATAGGTGAGTAAGGCAAGGCAAATTGACATTGCAAAATAAGGTAAGTGAGTAATCAAATAATCAATCAAGCTTGATTTGAGACAGAAAATTAGGAAATTATACCATAAATAACTCTAATTCAATTTCAAATAAGGCAAGAAGCAGATTTATCAGTCAATTAGGGTAACCATTAAATCAAGTAATCAGTTTCATAAATAAGGCAAAATGGGTAAATCAGAGATCAATCAAAGGGTCAATCAACCCATAGATAGGTAAGAGGTGTAAATTAAGAACTCAGGATTAAGGAAAACAATCAGAGATCAGTAAATTGGTTTAGTAAACAAAGGAAACCCTAGATAATTAGGCTAATCAATTAATTATTCAAACAATAATGGACAAGAGGTTGAAATCAAACACTGAATAGTCAAACAAATGGACCAGGAACATAACCATGCGAGAAGATCAAATGAAACATAAAAACTTCAGAAAACCTTTTGTAAAACGGAAGAGAAAACCCCAGATAATTAGAAAGATACTTAGGGTTGATTAGTAGCAGGAAGATCAAGAGAACCTTAAAGAAATAGCCATGGACACAAAAAGCACTTCAAACATACAGAGATTCGAACAACAGAAATTAGAGAAATCAAAAACCTAAAGTAGCGTAGTGCTAAAAATCGGTTAGTAGTAGAAAATTAAAATAACCTTAAAGAACAACCATGGGAATTTTAGAACACTTCAAACATGCAGAGGATTGAACAGCAGATAATAAAGAGATCAAACCTAAGATAACATAGTGCCAGAATCGACTAATAGTGAAGAAACAAGAAACTCTTTAAAGAAAATTCGACGACAAACTTAGAGATTTCAAGATCTACAAAGATATGGATAAATTCATGTTTGAAATGAGGGTTTTGAAGAAAAAATATAAGGATAAAGAGAATCTAATCTCAAAAAAGAGATTAGAACCGTAAAAGCACCGGAATAGTAAAACTCACAACCATAGACGGACTCTCAGAGAGTCTTGAACCAGATTTGGTTAGATATCTTCGAGATTTTTCCAAGAAATCATAAGAACGAGCAACCAGGAGACGTAGAAAATCAGCATGAGCCTCAAACGGCCATGGAAATTCATGGATCGAATAGGAATCAAAGGGATTAGAGCTGGTTTTGGGTGGCGGCATCTAGGGTTAGGATTAGGTCTCATAGATACGGAGAGCATTAGGAATTCTAGGGCGATTTTTTGGTAAGAATGAATTAGGTTTGGGGGGGGGGGG
>MU760664.1:0-30701 GCA_026770625.1 Nicotiana glauca
AAGTCATCATAATACCGTGCAAATCTTGCCCTCTTATGCTGGCCCCTATCCTGCTCCCTATCTGCCCTTTGCTGGTGTTTATGATCCTCTAGGGTCTGGGCATAAGCTTGAATGTGGGAAATATCCATGCCCTCCACTAAGGAGGCTGTTGTGCACTCATTTATCAAATGTGGTCCCAACCCGTTCACGAACAAATGCACCCTATCACTCATCTCGGCCACCATATGGGGAGCATACCTTGCTAAAGAATCAAACTGCATACTGTACTCTCNTGCTCGGACCCTTGGATCTCTCCCAACTATCATACCAGAGAACCGCTAAATCCCGTAGCCGATAAGAAGCCAACTCTACTGCCTCTGTATCACTAACATGCATAACCCGCAATGTACGATGAACCTGGTCAATAAAAGTCTGCGGGTCCTCCTTGGGGTCTGATCCGGTAAACACTGGAGGGTCTAAATTAATAAAATCACGAACTCTCGTACTAACTGGTTTATCAGCAACACCTGTATTCTGCCTCTGCGCCTGAGCAGCTACCAAGCTGGTCAATAACTGTAAAGCACTCCGCATATCCTGGTCTGTAGTGCCAGACGGAGGAACTGGAGGTGCTACGTTCCTCCTAATATCCTTTGGAGGAGATGGAGTAGACGAGGTATGAGATGGCATCTCACTCTGAGCCTCACTTTGGCCTACTCTGGCTTGGGGCACCTGACTGGTACCCTCTCCCACAGCTGTATCAAGCCATCCACTAATTGTTTGCTTCCTAGTCGAAGGCATCGCTGAAAGAAAGGAAGGTGAATATTAGAGACGAACACTTACAACTCAACTCTATGCACGATCTAGATTCAAGAAGAAGGTAACAACCCTAGATGTCATGTAGCCTCCTGATTATAAATGCGGCGTGCTATACATCCATAATCAATACTCTACTAGACACGGCTCATAGACAATCCCTAGGCCAAACCTGCTCTGATACTAAGTTTGTCACGACCCAAACTGGAGGGCCATGACTAGCACCCGACCATACTTGCCGAGCACTAACGTACATATTGATCCCGTCAGCCCTAAAAGATAAAAAAGAAGGTTAGATAATATGTACGTCGGTGCTCGGTAAGTATGCTCGGGTGCTAGTCATGGCCCTCCAGTTTGGGTCGTGACAGTAGGGTAGAGCACCGTTGCGGATTATGACTTAGTCCATCCCGATTGATGATTTTACCACGTTTTTGACTGAAACTTATTGTTATCATCATGGTTTGGGCTGATTGCCATATTTGCGCTTCATGCCAACTATTTGAACCCTTCGGGGATTTTTCTTTACTATTTCCTTAGTGTTTTGACTTATTAATTGAACTCAGTAATGTTATTTTTTACTGTTTTAACTACTCAACTATTTTCACTCAGTTTTGAGACTTAAATGATATTTTAAATGATGTTTTGGGTTGAGAAATACTGTTTTACTAAAGCCCGAAGGGCTTGTGACTATTTTTTTACTGAGTAAGGTCGAGGGCCTAGTTGCGAGAAAACACTTATATTGATTTGAGGCCGAGGGCCTGAGATATGTACGCCACAAGGTGGCTTGTTGATATTATTTATGAGGCCGAGGGCCCGAGATATATATGCCAAGAGGTGGATTGACTGATATGAGGCCGAGTGACTAGATTTGATGCCCCGAGGTAGCTTGATATTACGCTTGGGCCGTAAGGGGCCCCTCCCAGAGTCTGTACACCCCTAGTGAGCGCGGGTACCCATTGTGATGTGAGATATAGCCCCAGGGGCTGATATTGTGCTATGTGATAGTCCGAGGGGCTGGTATTGTACTATGTGATTGCCCGAGGTGCTGGTACCGTTCTATGTGATTTCCCGAGGGGCTGATATTGTTCTAAGATATTGCCCGAGGGGCGGAGTTATTGATATTTAGCCCGAGGGGCGAATCTTTATGTGTTTATCTTTCATATTTACCTATCATTCATCAGTTAAACTATGGTATTTTTGCCCGAGGGGAGGATTCTGTTCTTATCTACACTAAGTATTTTGCATTCATTTGCGTAATTATTGAAAAAACCATTTTCAAAGAAGTTTAAACTAAGCTAAGATGTTTTAAAGAGATTTTACAGCTTCATTGCTTTCTTACTGGTTTTTGAACTGCTTCTATACAACATGTTGATATGCTTTACGTGATTTCTTACTGCTCAGTTGTTATTTACCTTTGTTACTCACTGAATTGGAGTACTTACTTTACTCCCTGCACCTTATGTGCAGATGCAGGTATTTTCTCAGCTTGGTGGCAGTTTTATTGGAGTTAGCAAGGTAGTCGCCTGGCGATCGCGACTATGCTTTCTTCCGTTGTATTCCTCCTTATATATTCTTATAATTTTTCCGACCATTTCGATCTTGTGGTTTCTAGACAGTTGTAGTAGATGCTCATGACTAGTGACACCCCAGTTTGGGCTGTGTTTTGGGTTGTACTTCCGCATTGTTATGATATTATCCGCTGTTTAAAATTATTAAATCATATTTTAGCCTATTTAATTGTTGTTTAGTTGTTTAACTTCGAATTGGAGATGTGTCGGCTGACTTTGTCTTCACGAGAGGCGCCATCACGATCAGGTATGGATTTAGGATCGTGACATATAGCAAATGGTATCTATAGATAACTAATTACCACTAAAAGATAGTGCTTTATGAAAATTTCTCTTGAATTATATCACATATCCTTAAAATCACAATACATATTTAATTGTTACTCAAATTTTAGGATAAGGCATGAACACTTAAGGCTTTCAGTTGCAGACAAAACTTGCCTTTGAAGGAATAACACATGAAAAGGTTAAAAAGAAAAGGGTAAACAAAATAATTAGATTAAAAACACCAGATGCAGACCACTAAAGTACTCATGAAAATACTTACTCTACCTTAAAATTTCAAATAGTCACAAAATTCCCCAACCAAAAGAAAAGAAAATCCACTCAAAAAATTTGTTAACCAAAGACAAGACGACATTCCAAACTACAAATTAAAATGAAATGATTGATGCGGCATATTTGCTTTACTTTGCTAGACATATTAAAGAAGATGAACTTTAACAAAGAAATGCACATTCTGGTTTTACATTTCTACACAATATAGAGTTTATTATGAAGGAATCCATTTCTGTAGACATTGTGCTAATCATGTTTGTTACTCTAAGCCCATCATGCAATTAAAATCAGGATGCTGCAATTGCGCTACTAAGCCCATGATTGACGAAACGGCCATACTGTTTTAACAAGTAGAAACCCTGATCATCTGTTTCGTAAGAGTTTTTTTTTGTGCAACTGTGTGCAGCCATGGATGATCACAGAATGCATTCCTATTTATGTGAATTGTCTTTACTTTCTCACGGTCTTAGTGGTTAAACAATCACAAATAGCAAGTGTTTCTTTACATAGTTTTGAATCTGATATGTAATAGTAGGGTATAATCTCTGAAAAAAGAGTTGGTGAAACTATTTATTATTTATTTTATGTTTGTGATTAATGTGTATATAGTTTGTTAGTAACCAAAGTGACCAAACTAGATGTTTTAAAATATTCACATGCATAAAATTTTCTTTTATTTATTTCATGTGTTGTCACGACCCGGATTTTCCACCATCGTGATCGTGATGGCGCCTACTCGTGGTAGCTAGGCAAGCCTACTCAATTAACTTTCCCTTACTAAACAATTATTTCAACAGTTTATAGCATCAATAAAGAACATGAAATTTAATAAGAACAATAGCGGAAGTCTGATTTATAAATACGAATCAAAACGCGGAATAGTCAATAATAGCCTCTACCCAAGATTTGGTGTCACATTACTCACAAACTACTAAGAATATACTAAATACAAAGGTCTGAAAGAAACACATACACTGTTTGTCTTGAAAACAAGGAGGCAGCAGTCTAAAAGAGAACATAAGGAAGAGACGCCGGGCCTGCGGACGCTTGCAAGGCTACCTCAGTCTCGTGTTAATGAAAGCTTGCTCCCGTACTAATGCTGTTGCTGCTCCTCAAAACCTGGACCTTTGCAAAAATGCACAGAAGTATAGCATCAGCACAACCGACTCCATGTGCTGGTAAGTGTATAGCCTAACCCCGGCGAAGTAGTGACGAGGCTAGACTGGACACCACATAAACCTGTGCAGTTATAAATATACAGCGGAATATCGAATACAAGGCAATTAACAACATGGGAGGGGAAAATGCTATGGATAGATACAATATTAACAGTAATCCCAAGTAACAAAATTAAAGCAGCTTAGATTCACGATGAACAAGGAATCAACACTCAATACAAACACATGGTATCAATAACTGTTGCGGCGTGCAACCCGCTCTATAATTACCATTGTTGCGGCGCGCAACCCGATCCACAAATACCACTGTTTCGGCGTGCAACCCGATTCATACCATTTATCAGTTATCATTGTTGCGGCACGCAACCCGATCCTCAATGTCATTGTTGTGGCGCGCAACCTGATCCTCAATGTCATTTAACAGTCTGACTTCCCAAACAACAGTCACAATTAAGGGGCATAAAAATAGGAAAATATTTGGCAAAATACCGGCAAGGCAAAGAAACCAACAAGTTCAACCAAACGTCCCGGCAAGGGAATAACCAACACGCTTTCTCTTTCTTACTTTTCTTATCTTATAATTCACTCTACCCTTTTTGAGCCAACGCTCCAAAGAATCAAGTTATTTCGTATACTTTCAATATTCGTATCACAACTCGAGCCAATGCTCCTAGAAATCAAACGATCATATCACCTCCAATAGATATAAAATTCACAACCAATTCATGATAATCGCATTATAAGGACTCACGGTCATGCGAGACACCAATGTATAGATACTCGTCACCATACCTATACATCGTACTCGATCACATAGCAATTAGCAACAAGACTAAACTCCTATTCCCTCAAGCTAGGGTTAAACCAAACACTTACCTCAAAGCCTTGAAATCCACTTAATCCTCAACTATCGCTTTACCTCACGGTTCAACCTCCAATTCGCTCGAATTTAATCACAAATTGTTCAATTACTTTAATAAATACTATATGAATCAATTTGAATGCATAAAAAAATGATTTTCCCAAGTTTTTTCCAAAAATTCCGAAAATGCCCCCGGGCCCACGTGGTCAAAACCCTAGGTTCGGACCAAAACTCGGTTACCCATTCCCCCACGAATTCACATATGTAATTTGTTTTGAAATCGGACCTCAAATCGAGGTCCAACTCCCCAATTTATAGAAAACCTAGGTTCTACCCAAAAACCCCAATTTCACCCATGAAAATCCTTGATTTCAAGTGGAAAACATGTTTAATGATGTTAAAGATTGAAAGAATCGAGTAAAAATCAACTTACAAGTGATTTGGAAGGAAGTTTGCTCTTGAAAAATCGCCTATGGTGTTTGGGTTTTGAAAGAATGGTGAAAAGTGATGAAAATTCGACTAAATATAAAATTTGCTGGGCTGCGGATTTGGGAAATGCGAACCTAGGTTCGCATTTGCGAACAAAATAGACTTGGTATTTGCGACATCTGGGATCACATTTGCGAACTCAGGTCTGGCTGCCTAGGTTCGCATTTGCGAACATTATATCGCATTTGTGATCAGGGCCATTTAGCATTTGCGAGCAAGGGCGTCACATTTGCGACTAGAACCGATTATCCTAGACTTCGCATTTGCGATCTGGCCCAGCTTTCCCCTTCTTCGCATTTGCGAGTCTTGCATTTTCGAGAATTCCTTCGCAAATGCGATGCCAACAGACCTGACCTGCAATTATTTTTCTCAAAGTTCAAAATGCAACTCGACACCTATCCAAAACTCACCCGAGCCCTCGGGGCTCCAAACCAAACATGTACACAACCTCAAAAACATCCTACGGACTTACTCGTGCGATCAAATCGCCAAAATAACATCATATACATAGAATCAAGTCTCAAAACTCATGGTCTTCTTCTAAACTTCATAAACTTTCAAATTTGGAACTTATAGTCCGAAACACGTCAAACGACGTCCGATTTCGACCAAACTTCACAGAAAGCGCTTAACACATATTTAAGACTTGTACCGGGCATCAAAACCAAAATACGAGCCCGATACCATAGTCTTTTAATAAATTTCCATTTCCATTTCCTTAATAATTTTAGAAAAACAATTTAACAGAAAAATTATTTCCTCTGGCTTTAGACCTCGGAATTCGACTCCGGGCACATGCCCGAGTCCCATATTTTTCTACGGACCTTTCAGGACCGTCCAATCTCAGGTCTGGGTGCGTTTACCCAAAATGTTGACCAAAGTCAACTTTAATCATATTAATATCAAAATTCTTCAAATATTTCACGGAACTCAGATATTTCAACATAAAAGCTTTCCGACTACGCGCTCGGACTACGCACGCAATTCGAGACAAGTAAAAATTAGGTTTTCAAGGCCTCGGAAGCACGGAATGAATGAGAAAACAGGTGATGACCCTTTGGGTCGTCACATGTGTGCACTTATGTTATATAGTTTGTTATTCACTAAAGTGGCCAAACTATTATGTTTATGAAAAATATGCATGCATAAAATTATAGTTTATCCATGAAATTAATGAAATGCCTATAATTAAAAATTTTGTGAATTAATTAATTTTTACTATCGCTAGAATTTAAGGATTTACCTAAAGGTGCGTCAATTATTCTATGAATAGTGAATATGATGAGGTAAATTAATATTCTTAGTCAAATATATATTGTCTGTCCAAAGATGTCATATATATATTTGGTTAAAAATATTTCATTACCTATTAAAGACTAAATGACATTTAAATTATGATAGTGTATCGTACTGTTTACCGAAAGGAAAATTGCGATATGCTTTAACTGTTTTGTTGAATCCATATTGATTTGTCAACAAGTATTATCTATTTTGCAGCTATATTTTTTTATTCGCTTGCTTCGTCTGTTACTGTGTTCAATTAATTGAACTTCTCTGAATGGCGTGAACAAGTCCATTTCCACTTAGATGTGATGGATCTTGACTTGGCTATGCTGAATGAAAAGCCGGTTGCTATTACTGTTTCGAGTAGTGCGGATGAGAAGTCTTTCTATAAAGCATGAGAACTCTCTAACAGGCTAAGCCTTATGATTATGCGAATAAATATTTCCAAGAACATTAAGAGTACTATTCCACAAACAGAAAGTGCCAGGAAACACCTAAAATTTGTGGAAGAACGTTTTCGTTCTGCAGATAAATCTCTCACTAGTACACTAATGGCTGAACTCTCAACCATGAAGTTTGATGGGTTGCGTAGTATGCAACCTCATGGACCTGGTACATGAGCTGATATACATTAGTGATTTCCTGTTTCTTATAATGGTGTACACATTATTGTTTTGAGATATTACAGGATAAGTCTTAATGAGACATTATCGTGGATCATAATATTTTATAGCTTATGGACCCGATACAATGAGCTGCTAATGTTGTAGTATATGGAAGGGAGTATGTAGATAAATTATATATAACCGCCATAACTCACATTTAGTTGTTTATCGTATTATGGTATTTATGATGGACATTATGAAAAAGATTTATTTATGCGCAACTAATGTTCCAATATTAAATATTAATATTATGTGATTATTGGGCCATGAGAGAATGTAAGTTATTTTTCCTACGTGTATGTGGCCCAACAGGTTTAAGGCCCATAATTAATATTTAATTAATGAGCAATTCTCATCCGTCCGATCGGTTACTTGATGGACGTATCGGATTAACTAACAACCTATATAAATTGGTCCTCTCCCCCACCTACTAGGGTTATTTTTATTTCTCTCTTCCATCACTAAAGTCGACGGTAACATAATCTAGGGAAAGGGGTGAGAAACCAATTTCAATTAACGCTTCCACTTCATGATAATGGATTTCGCTTCTGGTATATTTTTGTAACGATTTTTGTGTATAAGATTGTCATGTTCAAGATCCTGGTATGCAATTAAAGTTTATGTTTACACTTTATTCTTTAATTTATCTATTTAATCCCTTATTTATCAATTGGCGTTGAATTAAGAAATTATTACCTCCTATAACAAAGGTGAACACCTTATTTATTTTAAATAAATTCCATTTAAAAAAAATATATTCTATAGATACCTTTTAATGTTTAAAGCAAAATATCTAATTTTGATTACTTCCTACCCCAAGCCACTAAATACGCTATTCAGTTACACTATTTTCTTTCTCTCTTTACTTTGATACATGCCATTCTCCTCCCCATTCCCTGAAAACACGATGCTCAATTTCGTAATTCCTCTTACCCATATCACCTACCATTAGTCACAAACGGTGATTTTTCCTGGATTTTATTACAACCATTAGGCAAAAACATCATTAAATCTGTAAATACGGCGTTCTTCAACAGAGGAGGGTTCAAAGATCCAAACATCGTAGTTGTTAGAGACACCCATGGGAAGCCGAGGAACAGGGAGTGGGTCCGGAACACCATAATTTAGTGGGAAACCCAAGATAAAATTAAGATCTTCAATATCGTCTTGTTCGGTGCTAGAAGAAGGAGAGGAAGAGCAAGACGTGTTAGTAGAAGAGAGTAAACAATCAAGTAAGTTGTGAAAGCTCTGGTCCTCCTCGTTTTCTTCTTCGCCTCTAGTTTTGATCATCGATGTATTTTATTGTACTCACCGTCTTTTTTTCATTGTATTTCAATGTATCCCGTTGTATTCTATGTATTTTATTGTATTCACTGTCTCGCTATACGCCATGAATGTATTCATATATTTTTTTAATTAATATAATTTATGTATTCAGATGTATTATATGATTTCTCTAAAGATTGCTATATTTTTAGGATATTTTTTGGTTGAGAATCTTTTTTATAATTAAAAATATAAAATTTGTGTGTTATAATTGAGTTTGTTGAGTTCTATTAGAAGTCTATTATGTTAATTGATTCACGTCCCATTTAAAAATAGTGTAATCCCCTGTTTCATGTCGTGAATACAGTCTAATACAATAATCTGTGCAGCTGTAATCCCATGTTTCACGCCATGAATACAGTCGAATTCAATAACTGATTAGCTGAACTTCCCTGAATCATACCTATTTTTGAATACACTAGCTTAAATACATCTAATACATCTTATAACAACAGAAAATATATCTACAATCCGTAATATAGCATATGATATCTATAGATAACTAATTACCACTAACAAATAGTGCTTTATGAAAATTTCTCTTGAATTAAATCACATATCCTTAAAATCACAATACAAGTTTAATTGTTACTCAAATTTTAGGGTAAGGCATGAACACCTAAGGCTTTCAGCTACATATAAAACTTGCCTTTGAAGGATTAACACATGAAAAGGTAAGAAAGAAAAGGGTAAACAAAATGATTAGATTAAAAACACCAGATGCAAACCACTAAAGTACCCACGAAAGTACGTACCCTACCTTAAAATTTCAAATAGTCACAAAATTCCCCAACCAAAACGTAACGACGCGATCTGTCGTTTTGAGCCCTAGCGTGTCATTCAGCAGTTTGAGGCCATGAGCAGCTTCATTTCAGGTGTTATGAATTTTACACATAGTCGGAATTGAATTTCGGGAAGTTCGGAGTTAATTTGGGAAGAGAATTGTCATTTTGGAAGCTTAACGTTTAAAGAAATAACTAGGATGGGATTTTTGAGTAACCAACCTCGGAATCAGGATTTGAAGGTTCCAACAGGTTTGTATGATGATTTCAGACTTGGGCGTATGCCCGGTTCAGGTTTGGGATAACCCGGGAGCGTTTTGGAGCCTATTGTAGAAGTTAGCATTTTAG
The DNA here is from genome assembly GCA_026770625.1 of Nicotiana glauca. Taxonomy (NCBI): domain Eukaryota; kingdom Viridiplantae; phylum Streptophyta; class Magnoliopsida; order Solanales; family Solanaceae; genus Nicotiana; species Nicotiana glauca. The sequence goes on from MU760664.1 coordinate 9,853, forward strand.
AAGAAATTTCATAATTTGTCTTGACATGCATTTTAGTGTTATCGATGTCCGTTTGGGATTTTGAGTCTGTGAATAGCTCTGTATGGTGATTCTGGAGTTGGGAGCATGATCGAAAGTGAATTCGGAGGTCCGTAGGTCATTTTGGAGTCATTTAGCTAAAGATAGAATTTGAAGATTTTCGAGAAGTTTGACCAGAAGTAGACTTTTTGATATCGGGGTCGGAATCCAATTCTGGAAGTTGGAGTAGGTCCGTGATGTCGAATATGACATGTGCAAAATTTATAGTCTAAAGTTTATAAAGCTTGGAATGGAGGTCGATTCGTGGTTTTAGCATTGTTCGATATGATTTGAGGCCTCGAGCAAGTTCGTAACGTGTTTAAGGACTCGTTAGTAAGATTGGTTGGGGGTCCCGGGGGCCTCGGGTGGATTCCGGGTGGTAAACGGATCGAATTTGGAAATTTTGAGAAGCCTGAAGGATTGTTGATTCTGTCATTACTGTATCTGCGGTTCTTGGACCGCAGATGCGGGATCGTAGATGTGGTTCTCCCATTGCAGAAGCGGCCCAGGCCAGGAACCGCAGATGCGGCTCCCAAGCCGCAGAAGGGGCTCCGCAGATGCGTCCTAGAGATCGCAGATGTGGTCCCAGCCCTTCGCCCCTTTAATGCGGCCCCTTCTTCGCAGATACGGTCCCTTGACCACAGATGCGGAAATTGCTGGGCAGTTAGGTTCATTTAATACGGTCTCAAAGTCATTTTTGCTCAATTTCACTCACATCTTTGGCAATTTTGGAGCCCTTGGAGAGGTGGTTCCGTCATTCATCATGAGGTAAGTAAGTTATGCTAGCTTTGAGTTAAATACAAGGTTTATATATGGATTTAGACATGGAAATTTGTAGAAAACTTGGGGTTGAGGGAAAACCTAGAAAATTGATATTCTTGGAATTTGACCACGATTTTGAGTATAAAATTAAGAGAAAATCATATATTTGAGTTCATGGAGTCATGGGTAAGCTTAATCTTCAAATTTTTTTTGAAATCCGGGCACGTGGGCCTGAGGGCATTTTCGTCAACTTTTTGATCGGGGTTAGGAATTGTTATAAATTGGGTTGTAATGAATAATTGAGTATATATATTAATAGATTGGTATCATTATTGGCTAGCTTTGGAGATTTGTTCATCGGTTCGAGTCCTCGGAAGAACGTGGAATGCCAGTTATGGATCTTCAGAGCAAGGTGAGTCTCCTTTCTAACCTTGTAATAGGGAATTGTCCCCATAGGTGAATTAATTGGATATGTGCTCCTATTTTTGGGGGCTACGTATGCACGAAGTTACGAGAGTCCGTGCGTAGCTACTATTATGCTATTGTCTGGGTAGTCTAGGACCCAAAAACATGCTATACTTGGATTGTTTGTAAACTTACTGACATTTCATTTGCTTAAATCACATCGAATTAGTAAATGAATTTCTAAAAAGATTAAAATTCATTTTCTTGAATTGCTAAAAGAGAATTGGATTTCCTTGGGATAATTGTTCCCTAATGAATTCTTGTTTGACTGATTGTTGTATTTATTTATACTTGACCGCGTCGCATGTGTGATTCGCGAGAGGGGTAGTAGATGCATATATGGTTTGCGCCATTCAACGCTCGGCAGTGCACAATCTATTTTTTGTTGGAACGGGCCATACGCCTCGGCACGATTTGCGCATGCTTGTATTGCTTGCCTTGAAACTTATTGAAGTTGTTATAGCCTCTTCCCGGCTTGAGAATAATTGTATAAATGATGAAAAAGAATTTGGGAATTTCCTATAAAAGGAAGAGTTGTTCATTTGCTTCAACCTATCGAATTATATCATATTTGTAAAAATCCACGATTTAACATATTATTGATATATCATTATTGGACCACTAGTAAGTGTCGAAGTCGACCATCTCGTCTCTACTTCTTCGAGATTAGACGGGGTACTCATTGAGTACACGTTGTTTTCGTACTCATAATACACTTCTGTGCATTTTTTTGTTGCACATGTATATGTAACTCTGGTGGCCTACTGGATGTATCAACATTGTTGATACAGAGACTTAGGTGAGCCGCACTTCTCGAGGCGACCCGCAGCCAGCAGAGTCTCTTTCAGTTATCTATATTTATTTTCTGTCCATTATTATATTTCGGACGATTGTTAAATTATATTATTTCTTAGAAATAGCTCATGCACTTGTGACATCGGATTTTGGGATGATTATTCGGGTATCTTGTATTTACTTCCAAACACTCTTTTATTTACATTGCACAGATTGGTCTTTTACCAATAAAATTGAAGGAAAATATGGGTTTTCAAAATTGTTAAAATTGGAATGTAATTAAGTATTTTAGTTGCCTTGCCTCACAGCGGTGTCCGGTGCCACCACGATCCTTAGTGGATTTTGGGTCGTGACAACATGGTATCAGAGCACTAGGTTCTTAGGGTCTCACGACTCATGAGTAATTCTAGTAGAGTCTCGCGGATCAGTACAGAGACGTTTATACTTATCCTCGGGAGGCTGCAGGACTGATAGGAGTACTTCCCTTCTTCATTCCTTATCGTGCGATTTGATCCTTGGAAGCGTATGACTTTAACTCATTGCTACTCAATTTTACGCGATGCGAACCGCTTGTTATAAATCGAGAATTGAAGAACAGTAATGGTACTACAGATGTGGTGCGGGATATTTCTCCTGGTATAGCTGATCGAATTATTATCATCGCTTGTAGAAGGATATTCTATTGTTTTAGCCAAATAACGGTACCTCTGAGGGCTTTGAGGCTATGCACAAGTTGCCATGATGCTTACGAACGATTGTTTCGCAGCATTGATGTGATTAGACGCGGATGGAGTTTTGAGATTGTAGGGGCGAGTTTGTGTGCCCAATATGGATGGGCTTCGAGAGTTGATTTTAGAGGAGGCCCATAGTTCCAGGTACTCTATTCATCCGGGTGCCGCGAAGATGTATAAGGATTTGCGGCAGCATTATTGGTGGCATAGAATGAAGAAGGATATTTTAGCATATGTGGCTCATTGTTTTAATTGTCAGTAGGTTAGGTACGAGCATCAGAAGCCTGGTGGTTTATTTCACAGGATTGAGCTTCCCGAGTGGAAGTGGGAGCAGATCACTATGGACTTCATTACTATACTTCTGCTGACTCGAAAGAAGTTTGATGCGATATGGGTCATTTTTGATAGGCTGATCAAGTCAGTGCATTTCCTTCTTGTGGCAGTCTCCTATTCATCCAAGAGATTAGCTGAGATTTATATTCGAGAGATTGTTCGCCTTCATGGCATGCCGGCATCTATCATTTCGGACCGAGGCACGCAGTTTACCTCGCGCTTATGGAGAGCAGATCAACGAGAGTTGGGCACTCGGGTCAAGTTAAGCACAACATTTCATCCCCAGACAGACGTGGTAGTCCGAAAGGACTATTTAGATTTTGGAGGATATGCTCCGAGCTTGTGTTATTGACTTTGGAGGTTCGTGGGATCAGTTCTTACCTTTAGCGGAGTTTGCCTTAAACAACAGCTACCAGTCGAGCATCCAGATGGCTCCTTATAAGGCTTTATATGGTAGGCGGTGTCGGTCTCCAGTTGGATGGTTTGAGCCGGGAGAGGCTCGGTTGTTGGGTACATATTTGGTTCAGGAGGCCTTGGACAAGGTCAAGATCATTCAGGATAGGCTTCGTTCAGCTCAGTCTAGGCAAAAGAGTTATGCAGATCGCAAGGTTCGAGATGTGGCATTTATGGTTGGTGAGCGGGTATTGCTCCGAGTGTCGCCTATGAAGGGCGTGATGAGATTTGGGAAGAAGGGCAAGCTTAGCCCAAGGTTCATTGGTCCATTTGAGATTCTCGATCGAGTGCGAGAGGTGGCTTATAGATTTTCATTGCCGCGTAGCTTATCAGCCGTGCATGCAGTTTTTCATGTATCCATGCTTCGGAAGTATCACGGCGATCCCCACATGTTAGATTTTAGCACTGTCCAGTTGGACAAGGATCTATCTTATGACGAGGAGCCGGTAGCTATTCTAGGCCGGCAGGTTCGCCAGTTGAGATCCAAGAGTTTTCCTTCTGTTTGTGTTTAGTGGAGAGGTCAGCCTCCTGAGGCCTCAACCTGGGAGTCCAAGTCCGATATGCTGATCCGTTATCCTTATCTTTTTCCCGATTCAGGTACTTCCTTCTCTAGTCCGTTCAAGGACGAACAGTTGTTTTAGAGGTGGAGAATGTGACGACCCAAAGGCACCTATTTTCCTACCCATTCTGTACTTCCGAGGCCTAGAAAACCTTATTTAGGGTTGCCTCAATTTGCGTGCACAGTTCGGGCGCGTAGCAAGAAAGCTTAAATATGAATTCTGTGAAAAAAATGCTAAATTTTGATATTAAATTGAATAAATTTGACTTCGGTCAATATTTTGGGTAAACGGACCCGGACCCGTGATTTGACGGTCCCAGAGGGTCCGTAAGAAAATATGGGACTTGGGCGTATGCCCGGAATCGAATTCTGAGGTCCCAAGCCCGAGAAATGAATTTTTGTTTGAAATTATTTTCTGGAAATAATTAAGGAAATTGGAAATAAAATTTGATTAAAAGACATGGTATCGGGCCCATATTTTGGTTCCAGCGCCCGGTACAAGTCTTATATATGGTTTAAGCGCTTTCTGTAAAGTTTGGTTGAAAACGAACGTCGTTTGACATTTTTCAGACTTAAAATGGAAATTCGATATTTTATGAAAATTTGGAAGGAATCATGAAATTTGAGGCTTAATTCGATGTATATTATGTTATTTTGGCGATATGATCATACGGATAAGTCCGTAGGATGTTTTTGAGGTTGTGTGCATATTTGGTTTGGAGCCTCGAGGGCTCTGGTGAGTTTTGGATAGGTGTCAGATTGCATTTTTGGAACTTTGTAAAATCTGGTATGCTCAGCTCTGTGGTCTTCGCATTTGCGAAGATCATCTCGCAATTGCGAGCTCGCAAATGCGAGCTTTGCATCGCAATTGCGAATTATGGGATTTTGGCCGCTGATCGCAAATGCGATCTTAGTGTTGGCAAATGCAAAAGCAGGGTGGTCGCAAATGCGACTTTTCCCTTCGCAAATGCGAGAACTGGCAAAATGGGAAGGGTTCGCAAATGCAAACCCAGCTTCGCAATTCCCACAAATGGTCGGGGTTCGCAATTCCCATATCTGAGGCCCATCAAATTTTATACTTAGTCGAATTTTTACCATTTTTCACCATTCTTTCAAAACCCAAACTCCTTAGGCGATTTTTCAAGAACAAGTTTCATTCCAAATCATTTGTAAGTCGATGTTTACTCAATTATTTCAATCTTTAACATCTTTTAACATGTTTTCCACTTAAAATCAATGATTTTCATGAGTGAAATTGAGGGTTTTGGTTAGAACCTAGGTTTTTCAAAAATTGGAGATTTGGACCTCAATTTTGAGGTCCGATTTCAAAACAAATGATATATTTGGGTTCGTAGGGGAATATGTAACCGGGTTTGGTTCGAACCTCGAGTTTTGACCACGTGGGCCTGGGGACGATTTTGGAATTTTTGGGAAAATTTTGGGAAATTCATTTTTATGCATTCAAATTGATTCATTTAGTGTTTATTAAAGTAATTAAGTGACTTGTGACTAGATTCGAGCGGATTAGAGGTGGAATCACGGGGTAAAGCTATAGTTGAGGTTTTAGTGGAATTCAAGGCATCGAGGTAAGTGTTTGGTTTAACCCTAGCTTGAGGGAACATGAGTTGAGTCTTATTTGCTATGTGGTAATTTGTCGAGTACGATGTATTGCCATGGTGACGAGTATCTATACATTGATGGCGAGAACACGTGCTTCTTCATCTTCCGATCAGCAGTCCGAGCCCCAAGTAGCTCCTGCTTGTGGTAGAAGACGAGGCCATGCTAGAGGCTGAGGTAGGGGAAGAGGTCAGCCCCGAGCGGCAGTATCAGAGGCGGAGCCTCAGGTCGACTTAGACAAGGAGGTTCCGGCCCCAGTCCCATCAATTTTGATGGGCCCAACTCAGGTCCTATAAGGGTTTATTGCTACCCCAGTTCTTCAGGACGCTTTGGTCCTATTGGTGGGCCTCATGGAGAGTGTTACCCGAGCAGGTTTGCTTCCTGTAGCACCAGCTATCTCTCAGGCTGGAGGAAGGGCCCAAACTCTTGCTACTCGTACTCCGGAGCAGGTATCCCCCCAGGTTCCGGCTCCAGCAGTTCAGCCAGTTGGAGCAGCTCAACCGGGTGTGGTACCCAGGCAGGTGATGGGGCAGCTATGTCTGCCGATGCTTTGTGGAGGTTGGATAGGTTCACCAAGCTCTTCACTACCACTTTCAGCTGTGCATCTACTGAGGATCCTCAGGATTATTTGGACAGCTGCCATGAGGTTCTTCAGAACATGGGCATTGTTGAGACCAATGGAGTTGATTTCGCTACATTTTGCCTATCTGGATCCGCCAAGACTTGGTGGAGGGATTTCTGTTTAGCTAGACCAACAGGGTCTCCAGCCTTGACATGTGATCAGTTTTCAGTGTTATTTCTAGAGTAGTTTCTCCCTATCATATAGCATGAGGCCTATCGGAGGCAGTTCGAGCGTCTCCATCAGGGATCCATGTCAGTCACCCAGTACGAGACCAGGTTTATTAAGTTGGCTCGCCATGCTATTGTCATAGTCTCCACTGAGAGGGAGAGAGTGAGATGTTTTATTGATGGACTCATTCAACCTATTCGTCTCCAGATGGCTAGAGAGGCGGGGAGTGATATCACTTTTCAGGAGGTGGCCAATGTGGCCTGGAGGATCGAGATGCTATTGCCACAGGGGGTGGTCATAGAGCAGATAAGAGACTTCGTCAGTTAGGCCGATTCAGTGGTGCCTCATCTTGAGGCAGAGATTCATATGATAGGGGTCAACTTCTAGGCCTTTCCAGTCAGCCCTCCAGGTTTCTCAGGGTGCCCCAGGTGGCCGTGGTTCTCACGTACACTATTCTGATCAGCAGCCATTCAGTGCACCACCAGCCCCTATCAGTGCACCACCGCTTTAGACTTTCCATGGTGGTCATTCAGGTCGGCAGGGACAGTAGACTCAGCAGCCGAGGGCTTGCTACACTTGTAGTGACACGGGTCATATTGCTAGATTTAGCCCTCGAGGATCGAGCAGTTCTCAACACCAGGGTTCTCGTGCCATCGTTCAGTCACTAGGGGCTCCATAGCACGTCCAGCCAGCTAGAGGTGGGGGTAGAGGTGCTAGAGGTGGAGGTAGATATCATAGAGGTGGAGCTCAGACCGCTAGAGGTGGAGGCCAGCCACCAGCAGGCTATCCCAGAGAGGTAGATCAGAGTGGTAGGGCCCAGCCCCGATGTTATGCTCTTCAGGCTAGGCCCGAGGCAGAGGCTTCAAATGCGGTCATTACAGGTACGGTTCTGGTTTGTGATAGAGATGCTTCAGTGTTGTTTGATCTGGGGTCTACGTATTCGTATGTGTCATCCTATTTTGCCCCATATTTGATCATGCCTAGTGATGTATTGGGTATTCTTGTTTATGTGTCTACATCAGTGGGTGATTCCATTATTGTTGATCTAGTCCATCTCTCTTGTGTCATGGTGATTGGGGGTCTGGAGACTCGTGTAGATTTGTTGCTTTTAGATATGCTCGACTTTGATATTATATTGGGGATGGACTGGTTATCACCCTATTACGCTATCTTGGACTGCCATGCCAAGCCTGTGACCTTATCTTTACCGGGTATGCCTCATTTAGAGTGGAGAGGGACTCCAGGTCATTCCACCCGTAATGTTATATCATATGTGAAGGCTCGGCATGTGGTCGAGAAGGGGTGTTTTGCTTATCTAGCTTACGTTTAGGATTTCAGTGCCGAGGTTCCCTCTAGCGATTCTGTGCCCGTTGTTTGTAAGTTCCCTGATGTTTTTCCTTCAGACCTGCCGGCTATGCCACTTGATAGGGATATTGATTTCTGCATTGATTTGGTTCCGTGCACGCAGCCCATTTCTATTCCACCATATAGCATGGCCCCGCCAGAGTTATAAGAGTTAAAGGAACAGTTGCGGGATTTGCTTGAAAAGGGTTTCATTAGACCCAGTGTTTTGCCTTGGGACACGCCGATGTTATTTGTCAAGAAGAAGGATGTCTCATTGAGGATGTGCACTGATTACTGGCAATTGAACAAGGTAACGATTAAGAATAAGTATCCACTATCGAGGATTGATGAATTGTTCGACCAGCTTCAGGGTGCCAGTGTATTTTCCAAGATTGACTTGCGATCTGGCTACCATCAGTTAAGGATTAGGGCATCTGATGTCCCTAAGATAGCTTTTCGCACTCGGTATGGGCATTATGAATTCTTGGTCATGTCATTCGGGTTGACCAATACCTCAGCAGCATTTATGGAATTGATGAACCGAGTGTTCAGGCCTTATTTGGACTTGTTTGTGATAGTCTTGATTGATGATATATTGAAATACTCTTGCAGCCAGGAGGAGCACGAGCAGCACCTTAGAGAGGTTCTTCAGACTCTGAGGGATAGTCAGTTATATGCCAATTTCTCCAAGTGTGAGTTCTGGTTGAGTTCATTAGTATTTCTAGGTCACGTTGTATCAGCAAAGGGTATTCAGGTGGAATCGAAGAAGATTGAGGCAGTCAAGAACTGGCCTAGACTTGCATCAGCTACAGAGATTCGGAGTTTCTTAGGGTTAGCAGGCTACTATCGTCGGTTTGTGGAGGGGTTTTCATCTATTGCAGCCCCGATGACCAGGTTGACCCAAAAGGGTGCCCAGTTCAGATGATCGAATGAGTGTGAGGCGAGCTTTCAGAAGCTCAAGACAGCTCTGACTACAGCGCCGGTGTTGGTTTTGCCCACAGGATCAGGGCCTTATACAGTTTATTGTGATGCTTCCCATATTAGGCTTGGTGCAGTATTGATGCAGGATGACAAGGTTATTGCCTATGCTTCGAGGCAGTTAAAGATTCATGAGAAGAACTATCCAGTACATGATTTGGAGTTGGCAGCTATTGTTCACGCATTAAAGATTTGGAGGCACTATTTGTATGGCGTGGCATGTAAGGTGTTCACTGATCACAAGAGCCTTCAGTACTTTTTTAAGCAAATGGAGTTGAATTTGAGGCAGAGAAGGTGGTTGGAGTTGTTGAAGGACTATGATGTCACCATTTTATATCATCCGTGGAAGGCCAATGTGGTGGCCGGTGCTTTGAGTAGGAAGTCAGCCAGTATGGGCACTCTTGCTTATATTCCGGTCAGTTAGAGGCCGCTTGCTTTGGATGTTCAGGCTTTAGCCAATCAGTTTGTGAGACTGGATGTTTCTGAGCCCAGTTGTGTGTTAGCTTGCACGGTCGCTCGTTCTTCATTATTGGAGCGTATCTGTGATCGGCAGTTTGATGATCCCCATTTGTGTATCCTTAGAGACACAGTGATGCCTAGCAGGTTTCCTTAGATGCGGATGGAGTTTTGACTGTAGGGGCGAGTTTGTGTGCCTAATGTGGATGGGCTTCGAGAGTTGATTTTTGAAGAGGCCCATAGTTCCAGGTACTCTATTCATCCGCTTGCCGCGAAGATGTATCAGGATTTGCGGCAACATTATTGGTGGCGTAGAAATGAAGAAGAATATTGTAGCATATATGGCTCGTTGTTTGAATTGTCAGCAGGTTAAGTACGAGCATCAGAGGCCTGGTGGTTTATTTCAGAGGATTGAGCTTCCCGAGTGGAAGTGGGAGCGGATCACTATGGACTTTATTACTGGACTTCCGCTGACTCGGAAGAAGTTCGATGCGATATGGGTCACTGTTGATAGGCTGACCAAGTCATTGCATTTCATTCCTGTGGCAGTCTCCTATTCATCCGAGTGATTAGCTGAGATTTATATCCGGGAGATTGTTTGCCTTCATGGCGTGCCGACATCTATCATTTCGGACTGGGGCATGCAGTTTACCTCTCGCTTCTGGAGAGCAGTTCAGTGAGAGTTGGGCACTCGGGTCGAGTTGAGCACAGCATTTCATCCCCATACGGACGGGCAGTTCGAGAGGACTATTCAGATTTTGAAGGATTTGCTCCGAGCTTGTGTTATTGACTTTGGAGGTTTATGGGATCACTTCCTACCTTTAACGGAGTTTGCCTACAACAACAACTACCTGTCGAGCATCCAAATGGATCCTTATGAGGCTTTATATGGTAGGCGGTGTCAGTCTCCGGTTGGATGGTTTAAGCCGGGAGAGGCTCAGTTGTTGGGTACAGATTTGGTTCAGGAGGCTTTGGACAAGGTCAAGATCATTCAGGATAGGCTTCGTTCAGCTCAGTCTAGGAAAAAGAGTTATGCAGACCGTAAGGTTCGAGATGTGGCATTTATGGTTGGTGAGTGGGTATTGCTCCAAGTGTCGCCTATGAAGGGCGTGGTGAGATTTGGGAAGAAGGGCAAGCTTAGCCGAAGGTTCGTTGGTCCGTTTGCGTTTCTCGATCGAGTGGGAGGGGTGGCTTATAGACTTGCATTGCCGCCTAGCTTATCAGCCGTGCATCCAGTTTTTCATGTATCCATGCTTCGGAAGTATCACGGCGATCCAGTCCACGTGTTAGATTTCAGTAATGTCCAGTTGGACAAGGATCTGTCTTATGAGGAGGAGCCGGTAGCTATTCTAGGCCAGCAGGTCCGCCAGTTGAGATCCAAGAGTTCTCTTTCTGTTCGTGTTTAGTGGAGAGGTCAGCCTCCTGAGGCCTCAACCTGGGAATCCAAGTCCGATATGCGAAGCCGTTAATCCTTATCTTTTTCCCGACTCAGGTACTTCCTTCTCTAGTCCGTTCGAGGACGAACGGTTGTTTTAGAGGTGGAGAATGTGACGACCCAAAGGGTCATCACCTATTTTCCTACCCATTATGTACTTCTGAGGCCTTGAAAACCTTATTAGGGTTGCCTCGATTTGCGTGCGCAGTCCGGCTGCCTAGCAAGAAAGCTTAAATATGAATTATGTGAGAAAAATGCTAAATTTTGATACTAAATTGAATAAATTTGACTTCGGTCAACATTTTAGGTAAATGGACCCGGACCCGTGATTTGACGGTCTCGGAGGGTCCGTAGGAAAATATGAGTCTTGGACGTATGCCCGGAATCGAATTCCGAGGTCTCAAGCCCGAGAAATAAATTTTTGTGTGAAATTATTTTCTGGAAATAATTAAGGAAATTGAAAATGAAATTTGATTAAAAGACCATGGTATCGGGCTCATATTTTGGTTTCGGCGCCCGGTACAAGTCGTATATATGGTTTAAACGCTTTCTGTAAAGTTTGGTTGAAAACGGACGTCGTTTGACGTGTTTCGGACTTAAAATGAAAATTTGATGCTTTATGAAAATTTGGAAGGAATCATGAAATTTGAGGCTTAATTTGATGTATATGATGTTATTTTGGCGATTTGATCGCACGGATAAGTCCGCAGGATGTTTTTGAAGTTGTGTGCATATTTGGTTTGGAGCCTCGAGGGCTCGGGTGAGTTTTGGATAGGTGTTAGATTGTATTTTTGGAACGTTGTAAAATCTGGTATGCTCAGCTTTGTGGTCTTCGCATTTGTGAAGATCATCTCGCAATTGCGAGCTCAAGTTGAAATACAAGTTTTTGAAAGTATATGGGATAAGTAAATCTTTGGAGCATTGGCTCAAGTGATAATGTGAATTATGAGATGAAAGAAAAATAAAAGAATGAGTTATTAAATTACTCCCTTGCCGGGATGTTGAGATTATTGATGTTATTCCCTTGCCGGGACTAATTGTTTAATTGTGTTCCCTTGCCGGGATTTTTACTATAGAATGTTAATTACCTTGCCCCTTGTGTGATTGTTATTTGGGTGAGGAAGAGTGTTAAAGCACGAAGGGTGATGCCGTGCATTGTTTGTTTATGGTAAGGAAAGAGTGTAAAGCACGAAGGGTGATGCCGTGCATTGTTTGTTTATGGTAAGGAAAGAGTGTAAAGCACGAAGGGTAATGCCGTACACTGTTCACTTATTATGAGAAAAGAGTGTTAAAGCACGAAGGGTGATGTCGTGCCGCACGATGTACCATTCTGTGCCAATTCTATTAATATATGTGAGGAATGAGAGTAAAAGCACGAAGGGTGATGCCGTGCACATGTTATTGCTTGGTGAGTATGAGAGTAAAAGCGCGAAGGGTGATGCCGTGCACTTGTTGATTTCTGTTTCATTACTTATGATTGAGTTGTGTTGTTTTCCTTCGTTACTGGACGGCTCTTATTTGGAAATTGTTGTTTCCCCACAGCATGCTCCCCCTCCCATGTTGTTTATTTGTTTTGTATTTCAATTCCGCTGTATATATATATATATATATATATATATATATATATATATGAAATTGCACATGTTTATGTGTAGTCTGGTCTAGCCTCGTCACTACTTCGTCGGGGTTAGACTAGACACTTACCAACACATGGGGTTAGTTGTGCTGATACTACATTCTGTGCCATTTTGTACAGATCCAAGTTTCAGACAGCAGCAGCAGTAGTGTGAGAGCAGGCCTTCAGTCCAGCGAGACCCGAGGTAGCCTTGCAGGCATCCGCAGGCCTGGCGTCTCCTCTATTCTTTATTTTGTCCGTTATCTCATTGTATTTGAGACAAACAATTTATGTTCTCTTTTAGACGTTTGTATTTAGTATTCTTAGTAGTTCGTGAGTCTTGTGGCACCGGTCTTGGGTAGAGGTTTTTGTTGAATTTTTCGCATTTCTATTCGGTTTCTATAACATTAAGACTTCCGCTATTATTCAATTTTGTTGCTTTTGTATTACTGTCGATAATTGATAAAAGGGATTAGGTTATTAATGAAAAAGCAAATAAGTTTGGCTTCCTAGCTCTCATTAGTAGGCGCCATCACGACTCCTGAGGGTGGGAAATTTGGGTCGTGACAAGTGAATGACTTGAAGGGAAGTTTACTCAGTACGTGATTCAGAGATTCAGTATTTTACTTCCGAAGGGGAAAAGGCAATCAGACTAAGAATGTGCAGATTTGTGATGATGGAGTAACGAGGCTTGGTATTTGCGAGCATGGAGGAATTCTCATCTGTGATGAGGTGTCATTGTCCTTGTTGAATGTACTAAGCTCGCCGACGTTATGACCTTCTACAATCGCCTTTGGGACAAGCTATTAGGAGATAGTATCGAAAATGCGGCTGTCGAATATCGCAGGGTGCGGTAGTTCCGGGATGAATTAGTGTTTCTAAAGTCAACGGTATGAGGAAGATGATATTTCGAAAGGTGTAAAGTATGCAACAATTATGGGTTCAGGTTCCACGAAGGTAGATTTTATTTAAGGCAGCTGCTGAACAGCAAAGGATGAGGAAAGACATTTGGAAAGTGTCAGGCGGTGGCCAAAATTTCTTAAAGGCCGAGTATAAGAGGCCAGGGTTCGAATAGTCGATTAAGGGGATGAGTTCCGCCAAAGTAGGAGAGTGGCGGAGTTGCATATGGGCATTGTAGTGGGATGACCGCGTACCTTAAGGAGAGTTTGGAGTGATTTGAGAATATTAGTGATTGGTGATTGGGATCTACGGATTTAATTTGAAGTATGGGCCATTATGCAGCAGGAGATATGATATAATGGGAAAGAGTTGCTTGAATAAATAAGGATACAATATAACTTTGAATTTGAAGAGTGTTGCCGCACATTTAAATGATGTCCACGAGGGGTGAATGGACTTGTGCAGCTGGAGAGGAGCTCGGACTCGGGATGGGTTATTGTTGTCGTGGTAATTGTACCCTGTGCAGCAACGTTGGAAGATGTCGGGAAGTGATTTCTATAGGTGGGTTATTCCTGTGAGTAGGTTAGCGGTCGCGTGGTTGGCGAGGCTTCTGCGAAGAATTCTATTGGTTATACAGTGAAGGGATCGGTCGTGCATATGTTGTTGATGATTCAGAGTATAAAAAGAAGGTTTCTACAGTAAGATATCGAGAATGTTGGCGGTTGATTGCGCAAGGTTATGTCAATAAGAGATTAAGAATCCTGGTGAACTCCAAAGTTGTGTAATAGTGGCTTCGAGCTAAGTGGGAGAGTCTCACCGTCTATGATTGGGTTGCATGGTTAACTACTTGCAAGGTTTCTGGTTATTAGCATATTGATGGGCTATTTCACCTATGGGAAAGGACCATAAGTGGTAAATTGAGTAGCGAATTGTTAAAGGTGTGCTATGGTTAGCCTTATTGGCTCATGTTAAGATTTAGAAAGGATTCAAGATTCATGCTTTGTATAGATGCAGGTTCCAAGGGAAGTGATTCGGCCGAGTTCTTCACCGAGAGGGTATTCATATGATAGAAGATTCATGGAGTTTATTATATTCGGGGCCAAGTGAGAGTGGGTGGCTCTCAACAACGGTTTTAGTGGATTCAAAGGGGTAAAGTGTGGTGCTTAATAATTTCGAGCCTATAGGTACGGTTAAGAACCAAGCTTGGTAGCAGCCTATGAGAAGAGGCACAAAATGTTCTATGATGTTTTGTCTTGCGATGTAGCAATTGGGAGGTACAAAATGGTTCGTGGGATTTGAGATAGCATAGTATCGTGATTCGTGCGGATGGAGTGTGTTAAGTTTTGAATGTAGTTATCACTGTTTCAATGACAATCAAGGATAAATTGGAAGAAGAGGGATTGGTTAGTCATAGTCGAAGTGGCATGCTGCTGCAGTGATCAGTTCTTTCAGCATGATTAAGTTATGCAAGTGATTTGTGGCAATACGTGTGAGGCTTGTCGGTCACCGTAATTGATTTTATTCAAAATTACTCTAGTGTTATGACCTGTTATGTGTAGGCGGATCCCGGAAGGGCTATGGTGGCTTAGACCACCACTTAGAGATTTGTATATTCTACGGTTATGAGAATTCACCTGTGTGTTGCTATTGTTCTCCTAAAGTGAGTTAAGTTGAAAGTTTTATATTATGAAGTGTTAACCTAATAGTGGTTCCGAAACTATGATGAAAATGTGTTCTATCGTATATCGGCATGTTAGGTGCAGTGAGTGGAATGGAATTTGAAGTAAATATCAAGGTTACAGCTCGGTGTGGACAAGGATGTCACGAGCTCGGATGAGCAGGAAAAGAGTTTCAATGTTTAAGGTAAGTTGGTATTGTCTTCAGCGTCACCTGAGATCAATATTTTGTGAGGAAGGCCCTACATCCTGGTTCAGGATTTTTTATCGCTTTTCAATGTTAGTGCGGCCGGTGGTTTGGATGTACGAACCTGTTATCTGATACAGAAGGTTATGTAAGCGTGCCCCGCGGGAAGGTTATATTAGTGTGGCATGTATCCACTTGATTGATTGAAGAGTTAAACCAAGTATGCAAATTGTAGTGATGTCGTTAATTGAGAATTGGTGCCTGGAAGACACTCGGTTTATTGAGTGGTAGACTGAGGATGATTACTCCGGTTATGATGGTTGTTCTTATGTTTTATGAGAAAAAGGGAGTTATTATGGACCTTGAAAGGTTATTAACCTAGTTCAGTGCGATAAGAACCAGCTTGATGTCTGTGGATAAATCTAAATGGGAATATGGGCTCTAAATCAGACCAGATCTGTTCATTTGAGTAATGCGCTCCTTATGGAATATTACTCAGAGTGCTATTTTATCGTCAACTATTTCATGTAATGATGTATTGCATCGTGCGAGTTGTGAGGCGGCTTGGTGAATTGCTTATGTGTTGAGGTTCCGCGTAGAGATGATGTTATATGATTAAAATGGCTCTTGAGATTCAGATCGTATATCACACCTACATTATGCTTGAGTGTTGTAGCTTATGGCGCTATATGTCTCCCAAGGGATGGAATTATGCACTTAGCGTGCTTGTGACCAAAATTCGGTATTTTATTATAATGAGCAATTTAGCTCGATATGCATCTCCTTAGGTGGGTATTATGTGTGGATCGGGTGGCATGCCACCATGGGTATGTTATTTGGATCGGGTTACGAGCCGCAACAGTGTGATGTTGAGTATAGTTTTCTATATGCTATATTTGTATGCCTTGCTTCCTATTTTCTAAGGAAAGTTCGTATTAGTGCGTGAGTTAGGTAGTTCCTTCCGGAGTTCATTTTCCTTTTGTATCGCGTTCGAATTTGTAGCCTATTGGCACATTGTGGCATCATATGAGACTTTTGATTATGTTCGGGGTGGCTTATTGCCTGAGCAGTTCGTACTGGGTGGGACGAGATCATTGGATTTAGGATCAGTGCAATCTGACTATATGAAGTATATTAAGGATCTAAGAGCATTATTTGGTTCAGAATAAGGTGATAGTTCTTGCCAGGAGTATAGACCAAATAAAGTGTTATTTCAGAATCTCATCCGTCGTGTCGATATTGTAAGAGTTAGAACAAGACCTATGTATGTCACGCGGTGAAATGGGAGCATCAAATTCGTGGAATTTTGTCTAAATTGATTAGAGAATGTTATTATGGTCTTGTGAGTAAAATGGTGCAAGGGGTAAATTCAGCTAAGGTATGCAGTTGTGTTTTGGTGCTGCGTGTAGATATTGATATGGTGAGCATATGTTGGAAGCAAGTCTGGCATAGAATTCCGGATGTTGGAGTTGGGCTCTAAGGCTTATTCGCTTGAATAAAAAGGAATATCTTTAGAATTGATCGAGCTAATATGCTCAACAGAGTTGTGGTAACACGGGAAGGTGCATGAAGTGTTAAACAGTGATTTCGGACAGCTCTAGCACAGTTCTTAGCACGTTCGAGGACGAACGTATGTTTAAGTGGGAGAGAATGTAACGACCCAACCGGTCGTTTTGAGCCATAGCGCATCGTTCAACAGTCTGAGGCTATGAGAAGCTTCATTTTAGGTGTTATGACTTGTACGCGTGGTCAGAATTGAATTTCGGGAAGTTCAGAGTTGATTTGGGAAGAGAATTATCATTTCGGAAGCTTAACGTTGAAAGAAATAACTAGCACGGAATTTTTGAGTAAACAACCTTGGAATTGGGATCTAAAGGTTCCAACAGGTTTGTATGATAATTTCGGACTTGGGCATATGCTCGGTTTGGGTTTTGGATAACCTGGGAGCATTTTGGCGCTTATTGTGAAAGTTAGCATTTTATAAGAAATTTCATAAGTTTAGCTTGAAGTGCATTTTAGTGTTATCGATATCTCTTTAGGAGTTTGAGTCTGTGAATAGCTCAGTATGGTGATTCTGGAGTTGGGAGCAAGATCAAAAGTGAAGTTGGAGGTCCGTAGGTCATTTTGGAGTCATTTGGCTAAAGATAGAATTTAAAGTTTTTGAGATGTTTGACCGGAAGTGGACTTTTTGATATCTAGGTCGGAATCCGATTCCGAAACTTGGAGTAGGTCCATGATGTCGAATATGACTTGTGTGCAAAATTTGAAGTCAATCCGACATTATTTGATAGGTTTAAACATCGAAAATAGAAGTTTGAAATTCTAAAGTTCATAAAGCTTGGATTGGAGGTCAATTCGTGGTTTTAGCATTGTTCGATTTGATTTGAGGCCTCGAGCAAGTCCGTAACATATTTCGAGAATGGTTGGTATGATTGGTTGGGGTCCCGGGGGCCTCAGGTGGATTTCGGGTTGTTAACGGATCGAATTTGGAAATTTTGAGAAGGCAAAAGGATTGTTGCTTCTGTCATAAACGCATCTGCGGTTTTTGGACCACAGATGCGGTTCTCCCATAGCAGAAGCGGCCCAGGCAGCCCAGTCCAGTAACAGCAGATGCGACTCACAAACCACATAAGCGGTTCCACAGATGCGTCCTGGAGACTGCAGATGCGGTCCCTGCCCCTTCGCCCCTTTTTCGCAGATGCAGCCCCTTCTTCGTAGATGCGGGACCGCAGATGCAGTCCCCTGACCGTAGATGCGAAAATCACTGGGCAGTGAGGTTCATTTAATAAGGGCTTAAAGTCATTTTTGCTCAATTTCACTCACATCTTGGGAGATTTTGGAGCTCTTGGAGAGGTGGTTCCGTCATTCATCATGAGGTAAGTAAGTTATGCTAGCTTTGAGTTAAATACAAGGTTTATATATGGATTTAGACATGGAAATTTGTAAAAAACTTGGGGTTGTGGGAAAACCTAGAAATTGATATTCTTGGAATATGACCACGATTTTGTGTATGAAATTAAGAAAAAATCATATATTTGAGTTCATGGAGTCATGGGTAAGCTTAATCTTAAAAAAAAATGGAAATCCGGGCACATGGGCCCGAGGTCATTTTCGTCAACTTTTTGATCGGGGTTAGGAATTGTTATAAATTGGGTTGTAATGAATAATTGAGTATATATTAATGGATTGGTATCATTATTGGCTAGCTTTGGAGCTTTGTTCATCTGTTCGAGTCTTCGGAAGAACGTGGAATGCCGGTTATGGATCTTCGGAGTGGGGTGAGTTTCTTTTCTAACTTTGTAAGAGGGAATTGTACCCATAGGTGAATTAATTGGATATATGCTCCTATTTGTGGGGGCTACGTACGCACAAGATGATGAGAGTCCGTGCGTAACTACTATTATGCTATTGTCCGAGTAGTCTAGGACTCAAAAGCATGCTATACTTGAATTATTTGTAAACTTAGTGACATTTGATTTTCTTAAATCACATCAAATTAGTAAATGAATTTCTAAAAAGATTAAATTTCATTTTCTTGAATTTTTAAAAGAGAATTGGATTTCCTTTGGATAATTGTACCCTAATGAATTCTTGATTGACCGATTGTTGTGTTTATTTATATTTAACCGCATCGCATGTGTGATTCGCGAGCGGGGTAATAGATGCATATATGATTCGCGTCGTTCGACCTTCGGCCGTGCACCATTTATTTTCTATTGGAATGGGCCGTACGCCGCGGCACGATTTGCGCATGCTTGTATTGCTTGCCTTGAAACTTATTGAAGTTGTTATAGCCTTCCCGGGTCGAGAATAATTGTATAAATTATGAAAAAGAATTTGGGAATTTCCTATAAAAGGAAGCGTTATCGAATTATATCATGTTTATAAAAATCCACGATTTAACATATTATTGATATACCATTATTGGACCACTAGTAAGTGTCGAAGTCGACCATCTTGTCTCTACTTCTTCGAGATTAGACGGAATACTCATTGAGTACACTTTATTTTCATACGCATACTAAACTTCTGTGCATTTTTTTGTTGCACATGTATATGTAACTTTAGTGGCCTACTAGGCGTAGCAGCATGGTTCATACAGAGACTTAGGTAAGCTGCACTTCTCGAGGCGACCCGCAACCAGCAGAGTCTCTTTCAGTTAACTGTATTTATTTTATGTCCATTATTGTATTCTGGACGATTGTTGTATTATATTATTTCTTAGAAATAGCTCATGCACTTGTGACACCGGATTCTGGGATGATTATTGGGGTATCTTGTATTTACTTACAAACACTCTTTTATTTACATTGCACAGATTGGTCTTTTACCAGTAAAATTGAAGGAAAATTTGGGTTTTTAAAATTGTTAAAATTGGAATCTAATTAACTATTTTAGTTGGCTTGCCTGACAGCAGTATCTGGCGCCACCATGACCCTTAGTGGATTTTGGATCGTGACACAAAAGAGAAAGAATATCCACTCAGAAAATCTGTAAACCAAAGACAAGACGACATCCCAAACTACAAATTAAAATAAAATGATTGATGCGGCATGTTTGCTTTGCTTTGATTGACATATTGAAGAAGATGAACTTTCACAAAGAAATGCACATTCTGGTTCTACATTTCTACATGACATAGAGTTTATTATGGAGGACTTTATTGTTTGAGACTTTAAGCCATTTGCCTTTAAAGTAGAAGAAGTGTGAATTGGAAATAGAGGGAAAATGAAAATTTGAAGAAGTGAATTTTGTCTTGCACTTTGTCCCTCATTGGTGAGTGACAACCAAATTTGTGTGCTTATATATATAATCACTTCTTAAAGCTCTTAAAATGAGTTGAAGAGAATGAACCCTCGCGCCGTCGTCTTCGCTCGCTCGGCTCGACTTCGGCTTTGGATTTGGATTTGGATTTGTCAAATGATCGATCGATAAGATTATTTTTGGACAAAATTTATTTAATTATTCAATAATTAATTAAATACCAAATCACTGCTGAAAGTACGCCAGAACTCTGCTGAAATTTCAGAGAACCTCGCTGGCCGCGTTTCTGCCGCGATCGCGGTAGAACCGCGGCAGTGAGATTCAGAAAGGCTCTCTGGCCGCGGTTCTGCCGCGATCGCGGTAGAACCGCGGCAGGCCGCGTATTTTCTAAAAAGGCACCTTTTCAAGACACCTCTTCTGATATTTGCCTATAAATTGTGAGGCAAGGCTGCATCTTTTATATACGAAATACACTCCAGAACTCCTTTCTTTCTGAATATATTGCATCCTACTTCGCAATATCTCTCTCTCAAATTCGTAAGTGTGATTTTGCTCCGTTTTTGAGTTCGTTGGAATCCTGCAGTTTGTATTGCCACTGTTGCAGGAAGGTTTATTCCGTTTTATCCTGGGAGGATTTAATCCATTATCTTGGCAACGTGTGAGAGGGTTAAAATTCCTTAAGGACACACAAGCAAATTGTGGACTCGGAAATTTCTCATTCTTCTACCTTTCTTTATTTTCTAACAGTTTATTTTTAACACAGTGACACCAACAAGCTTAAGAATTTTTAATAACGTTTCTGTCTTGATTATTAAACTGTTTTCTTTATATTTTATTAGAGACTAAAGCCTTGTTGCTTTTTACTCCATTAATTGTTTCTGTCCGGTTTAAAGTACATAAAAACTTTGCCGGAATAATAAACGTACGGGTTT
>MU760664.1:37463-58427 GCA_026770625.1 Nicotiana glauca
TCCTGCAGTTTGTATTGCCACTGTTGCAGGAAGGTTTTTTCTGTTTTATCCTGGGAGGATTTAATCCATTACCTTGGCAACGTGTGAGGGGGTTAAAATTCCTTAAGGACACACAAGCAAATTGTGGACTCGGAAATTTTTTATTCTTCTACCTTTCTTTATTTTCTAACAGTTTATTTTTAACACAGTGACACCAACATTTATTTCTGTAGACATTGTGCTGATCATGTTTGTTACTACTATGGAATTTTAATTGCTGGATATTTCATAATATGCGTGCAAGCCTGACTATATACTCACCCCAAGTTCAAAATATATGCTCTCTCAATTAGCCCAAAATTTAATTGGTAAAGTGATATTTACAAAGACAAAAAATAATATAAGATCATTAGTCATAATATATAAGTATGTACTGCCGGAGCTGAAAAGACATTTTAAGTTTTACTTTTAACTAATTGGATATACAATTATGTGAATTAGTTAAATAGGGTAATTCATGCTAACATTGATGCGTTACAATTAGAATTTCTTTTTCTTTTTTTGTTTTAAATAATAAAGTAGTGCAGTTATATCAAAAGTAGTGATTTCACGATCAACTTACTTCATCTATTGCCTAAACAATTTAGTGATATTTGTGAGATCTTCCGCGTGAGACAGCTTCTTTTGAGCTTGTTGAGGAATGAGGGACTCTCTGAGAGAGATCTATAGGCAACTGATTTGAACTGGAGTCAATAGACATCTCGGTTGCTGGTGGTTCAAAAGATGAGGAAGGAATATTGCTCAGAGTAAGAGAGAGCAAGTCTAGGATAAGAAATATAGGACTTCTAGTAGTTGTGGCATGCTTAAAAGGAAAGATATTCTGAAACACAACACTCCCGTTGACAATATTTTTGAATGCAAAGTATATAACAAATAACCTTTCTGAGTTGAAGAGTATCCTAGAAATACAACAGGTATTGCTCTGGGTGAGAGCTTATCCTACACTTGGGGACAAGTTGCAGCACAAGCAACCAAAAACTTTAAGATGAGATAATGAAGGAGGGTGCAGATATAGCATCTCAAATGATGATTTGTATCAAAAACTTTGGAAGGGAGTCTAGTGAGTTGATATACTGCAGCAGTAACACATTCTCCCCAAAATCTCAAAGGTACAACAGCTTGAAATCTGAGTGATCTAGGTACTTCCAAGATGGTTCTATATTTTCTTTCTGCCACCCCATTTTATTGAGTACTTTGATGGAACATACCAAGATTAGATAGTAAAGTCTTAAATTCAGTGCTAAAAACTCACTTCCATTATCAATTCTTATAAACTTTACAGTAGCATAGCAGAGAACACATTTTTTACTTGAATAAGAAAGCCTCTTAGAACTACAATAGCTTCTGACTTAGATTGTAACAAAAGAAATCCAAGTATACCTTGTGTGATCATCAACTAAGGTAAAACAAATATCTCCTATCATTATGTGTGGGTATAGGGTCCCCATATATCATAGTGAATTAGCTCAAATGCTGATTTTGTTGTTGTATTGCTTAGGTGAAAGGGCAGCTTGGTTTGCTTTGCTACTGGACACACAGTGCAGCGATGGAGATCAGTTGTTGTGAGTTTGCTCAGCTTTTCTACTCTCTTTATTATATCTAAAGGAGCATGTTCTAACCTTCTATGCCATAAAATACTAGAAACAAAAGTACATGAAGAGACTAACATAGAGTTTATTGTGTTAGTACACTTATTTATTGCCTGATATAGATCTTGTTTTCGAATACTTCCTTGTAGAATGTATAGTCCGTGTTCTTCTCTACCAATCCCCTTCATCTGACCACTGAAGAGGTCCTGAAAAATATAAAAATCAGGAAAGAATCCAACCATGCACTTTAGTTCCTTAATGAGCTTTGAGACTGGCAATAAGTTCAACTTAAAGTCAGGAATGTACAAAACATTAAAAATTTCCTGATTACGTAATATAGATGTGCAGCCTGTGTGAGACATTGACACAACATTTCTAGTAGGCAGATGCACTTTGTTTGCTTCTGTACTTGGAAGTGGTCTTTGAGTATGTAACATCTCTAAACTTGAAGTCATGTGGTTTGAAGCCCTAGTGTCAACTATCTATTTACTATTGACACATTGAGACATAAGATCATTCATATGGTTTTGAATACCTGCTGCAACAACTTTGTTGGATAAGTCTGGTCCTTCTGAACTTCCTCTAGAAAGAAACTGAACAATTTGCTGGTATTACTCAGGAGTGAAGATAGGAGCTGGTTGTGACATCTGCTGAAAAGGAGCAGATTGATTCATTTGTTGTATAGCACCTGAACTAGATGATCCATTAGCAGTATGAGTCATGCTGGCAGTCATATTACATCTCTCTACACCTGAAGTTTCTGCATTCCCTACACAATTGGCACGTTATACTATAATAACTCCTTTTCTTTTGGCTTTGAAATCAGTGGAATATCCAATCAACTTGTAACAATTTTCCTTTGTATGTCCTTTATAGTGATAATACTCACACTGAACTTGATTCCTTTTGGGCCTAGAGTTTCCAGTATTGTTCACTCCTAATGCTATACAGAGCAGTACTCTCCAAGGCTTCAGTGACCTGAGCAACTTGTGTTGTGCTTGTAAGATTCCTCTGACTTCCAGATCTACTAACAAAGAGTAGGCCTAGTTTATACTTGGAAGAGGAGACATCATCATGATTTGGCTCCTAGATTGAGAATAGGACTCATTCAATCTAGTGAGGAATTGAAGAAGTCTTTGATACTCAAAATGTTGAGCATACTGTTTGGATTTAGGGCAAGGACAACCAGGACAAGGCATGAAAGCATCAAACTCATCCCACAGCTCCCTAAGCCTTGAAAAGTAGTCAGTCATAGTTCCTTGGGTCAGTTTATGGACTTATCTATGCAAATAGAGTATTCTCGAGCCATTTACTTTATTAAACCTCTCCTTCAAATCTTCCCTAAGTCTATGAGCACTAGATGAATACAACACACTACTCAACAATCCTGGTCTCACGAAATTCATTATCCACAAAAGAACTATATCACTAACTTTCTCCCACAGATTATAAAACTTGGGCTCAAATTTAGATTTAGGGAATCTCCCATCGACAAAACCTAGTTTAATTTTACCTAGCAAACCAATTCTCATTGAACGGCTCCATAAAAAGCATAATTTTCTGATCCAGTAAGTTGAAGAGAAATCAGAGAGCTACGTGGTGTGTTTGTTGACTGCAGGTACAAGGGATGATTGTGATCGATGGTAGGAAAAGCAGCAGTTCTAGTCGTGAAATTGCAGTAGTCGTTGTTGCGCCAATGTGTTCATCTTCAATCACCATTGTTGACTGAAAATTAGCTTTGATGTAAGCAACTCGCAAACCCTAGCTTCAACCAAATGCTACTCTAGCTCAATTCAGCTTTCAAAATTGCAAATTAAAGTAACAGAGAAGACTCGATTTGCTAGATCTCAATCAGTGGCTCTGATACCATGTTAGCTGCCATGGAGACAAGATCTAAGCTAAGAGGAAGAAGAATCTAGAAGAGAGGAAATCAGAGAAAAGCTCAATTCATTTCTTAGAAAGAAGAAGTAGCTAACTGTACAAATGTTCACTATTTATAACAAACTAAAATTAACTTTCTTAACTAACTATTAATTAACTCACTAACTATGTTTAGAATTACACTTTATAAATAAACTAAGGTTAGCCATGCTGATTAACAGTAACTAATTATAGTAGGTCACTACTTAACTTTTTAAGTTACTACTCCCTCCGGTTCACAGTAAGTGATAATTTTACCTTTTTAATTTTGGCCAAAATAAGTGTTCATTTACATAATCAAGAAGTAATTAATTTTATTTTTCCAAAATTCGCCCTTATTTACATATTTCAATGTGTTAAGGTAATAATTAATTAAAGTTAATTTAGTAAATATATCTTTTTCTCTAGAGTTCGTATTTACTTATGGGTGTGCCAAAGATAAAATGATCACTTAGTGTGAACCGAGGGAGTATATCATTAAGTTACTATCACTACATAGAAATTGTATGACCTAATTAGATCTTGATTTTTATACAATTAGATTTATAGTAAAAAGAGTTAATCTAACTCAATATTAATATCCAAATGGTAGATCAAGTGTATCTATGAAGGATACTTCACGTGTTCTATTGGATGGCAATAACATGGAGCAATAACGGAGTAATAAATGATTTAAAGATATGAATGAAAGCAATAACTAACATTTAAGTAAATAATTGAATAAAAGTCACCTGACAAGGGTGATTTCCCAATGATTCTTCTAGCTATGATGGACAATAATAAGCATTTGAATATTCTTATTCTTCTTGGATCGGGGAAGAAAAGATAGATAAAGATGTAAAAAGGTAAACTTTGCATGTATGTGATAATGAGAATCTATAGAGAGGTAAATATTATTCTTTACCAAAAGTTCTAAATCCCCTTTTACAACTACTTCTCTTCATATTTATAAGGGTACATGTAATGACCGTTCGGTCATTTTGGATTTTTGCACTTTGATCGCTAGTTCTTGGGCATGACTAGCCCCGTGTGATATATTATGACTTATTTAAATCGTCGATTTTGGTTTTCAGGAAATGATTTTGGAAGAACAGTTCTTAGTTTGAAGCTTAAATTTTTTTTAAAGGTTTTACCAAATTTTGACTTATTATAATATGATCTCGGATTGGAATTTTTATAATTTTGTTAGCTCTGTTAAGTGATTTAGGACTTAGGAGCATGATTGGAATGTGTTTTGGAGATCCGGAGTAGATTTATGCTTGAATTGGCGAAATTAAAATTTTGGCATTTTTCGGTTGATAGGTGAGATTTTGATATATGGGTGGGAATAGAATTCCGAAAATTGGAGTAGGTCCGTTGTGTCATTTGTGACGTGTGCAAAATTTCAGGTCATTCGGACGAGGTTTGATAGACTTTTTGATCGAATTTGGAATTTTGAAGTTTTGGAAATTCTTAGGCTTGAATCCGAGGGTAATTCGATGTTTTGATGTTATTTTGAGCGTTCCGAAGGCTGGAACAAGTTTGAATGATGTTGTAGGATTGGTTGGCATGTTTCGTTGAGGTCCCCGGGGGCCTCGGGTGAGTTTCGGGGTGGTTACGGACCATTTCTAAGCTATTTGTAGCTACTGATTTTTGGCTGCAGCAGTGTTCTACACGATTGCGGGAAATTGGACGTGATCACGATGAGTAAAATGCGACAAAAATGTCAGTGCTTTGCGATTGCGGATGAACCTTCGCTATTGCGTAGAGTAAATATTCTGCTGCACTAATCCAACTTTAGAAGCTTATATATTACAATCTATAAGTAATTTGGAGATGATCCAGAAATGAAAGTTCTATCCCTTTGTGTCTAGTTTTCAAAAGAGTAAATTAATTAAAATTTTAATTTGTGTACAAAACATTATGGTGGTTGCACTATAGGCTATCCGGGAAGGTTTAGAAATCTCGAATGCACATGGGTGACTTTGGAAGCTTATATCTTGCAATATATAAAGACTCAGGAAATGAGCAACATATGAAATTATATCCCTTGGTGTCTAGTTTTCAGAATATCAAACCATTTATCATTTGGAGTTGTGTGCAAAAAGTTATGATCATTACACTGGAGGTTGTCTGGAAAAGCTGGGAACTTGTTCTTCGCGATTGCGAAGCATTGTCCGCGATCGCGAAAGGGAAAATTTTGGGCTGAGAAAAGTTGTGCTTCGTGATCGCAAAGCATTTTCCGCGATCGCGAAGAGTATATACTTGGGCAGAATTTTTTAAAGACATGTTCCGCGACTTTGAACCCTTTTTATACCATTTTTAAACGGGAAAAGAGCTTGGAGGCGATTTTGAAGAGAGAAAATCATTGTTCTTTATTGAGGTAAGAATTTTGGACCCTAAAACTTAATTATTTGTGATTAAGGAATGAAAATATCAGTGTAAATTCATGAAAATCAGTAGAAAAAGGTAGAGTTAGGGCTTGAGATTATGAGACCTTTCAGGGATGATTTGAGGGGTCAAACGAACTCTAATTTTTGAGTTCTTTATATGTACGGACTCGTGAGATAATGAAGAACATTTTGGTATAAAGTTTGTCCAGTTTCGAGACTTGGGACCGAGGGTTGGGTTATGACTGATTTCGGGTTATGTGCTTAAAATCGATATTTTTTATTTGGAATCTATATGTTTAACATAATATAATGATAAAAATATAAACTTGGTAGATTTGTAGCACTCGGAAGTCGTATCGAAGGGCAAAGGCATTGCAAGCTAGATTTCGCACTGGATTGAGGTGAGTAATGATTTTAAATGTTAAAACCCCAGATTGCATAACGTACGGCTATGTTGAGGTGACTTACATGCTAGATGACGAGCGTGGGTAAGAGCACCGCTGGGATTGTGACTTAATCCGTCCTGAATGATTATCTTATTTCGTATTTAATAGCTAATTGTTTGATATTATTATATTTTGGACTAAAAGTCATATGTGGACTTCGTGCCAGCTGTTTGAACCTTTAGGAAAATTTTACATGGTATTTTCCTTACTGATTGATTTCATACTGGTGCTCAGTCATATTATATTTTTCTAGTTTAAAAACTTGGTTGTATTATTATGTTTTAAACACATTAAATAATATTTTAAAAGGTATTTGAGCTAAGCTTCATATTTTACTGTAGGCCGAGGGGCTTATGAGATTCTGACTGAGTAAGGCCAAGGGCCTGTGTTGTGAGGATACATTTGGGTCGGGTTGCACGCCGCAGCAGTGATACATTGATTATGATAATGAGGCCGAGGGCATGAGATTGTACGCCATGAGGTGGCTTGAGATATTGATTTGAGGCCGAGAGCATGTTTATGATGCCATGAGATGGCTTGATATTGCGCTTGGGCCGTAAGGGGCCCCTCCCGGAGTCTGTACACCCCCAGTGAGCGCAGTTACCCATTGTGATATGAGATATAGCACGAGGGGCTGGTATTGTTCTGTGACATTTGCCCGAGGGGCTGATTCTGCTGTTACTGTGCCCGATGGGGCAGTTATTATTTGTTTACTCTTCTATTGTTTTCCGGCATATTGTTTAATTGTTTGTAAGATGTTTACAAGATTTTACTATTTAATTATAATTACTTATTTGTTATGCCTCTAGTAGCTTAATATTGTGCCTTACGTGGATTTATATTACTCAGCCTTCATTTATTTTTATTACTCACTGAGTTGGAAGTACTCACTTTACTCCCTGCACCTTGTGTGCAGATTCAGGTACTTCTGAACCCGGTAGCGGGTTGGTTGCTCAGAGGCAGTCATCGGAGTTTAGCAAGGTAGCTGCCCGACGTTCGCAGCATTGCTTTTCTCCCTCTCGATTTCACTAGACTGTATCTAGTACATTTAGACTCTTGTTGTATTCGGACCTTAGTAGATGCTCTTGACTAGTGACACCTCGATGTCGAGTTGTGTTGGATTTGTTTTCCGCAAATTATACTGTTAACTGCTTATTTTTGAGTTTTTATCATATTTACGACTTAAAACTTATTATGTTACTACTTAAGATTGGAAATGGGATTGTGTCGGCTAGCCTTATCTTCACGAGAGGTGCTATCATGATCGGTTCCGGGTTTAGGGTTGTGACAAGTTGGTATCAAAGCCTAGGTTACATATGTCTCACGAGTCATGAGCAGGTTTAGTAGAGTTTTGCGGATCGGTATGGAGATGTCTATATTTATCCTCGAGAGGCTTCAGAACCTTTAGGAACAACTTCACATTCTTGAACTCTTATGTGCGTCCTTGATTCAGCTTGAAACATAACTCTTTGAATTCCTTCCATGCATTCGTATGCGTGAACGAGCGCTCAATATCAGATGTGCATCGATGGCTTGTGATTCCCTGATCGAGGGGCGAGATGTGATCTCTATGTGTTTGACGTTGGGCCAGTCTGGAGGACTTGAGGCCAAATTTTTACCTATAGCTTGAGCACCGAGGTGCTAATTATATGAGCCATGTTTTTGAACTTATATACTCAGTAGTGCTCCTATTAGTAAAAGTTATGGTTGGATGGCTATGCGATGAGTATGTATGACTCCGAGATGTGATTATATACTTTGGAAGCGACGAGAAGGGTCTGCTAGAGGATAGATGAACTATTAGGTGTTTGATTTCCATTGTGATTGGATGTATAGCCCCGAGTTACGGGTATGTGAAGAATCTTTTCATGTTCCTAATTGGGAGTGAAGTAAATTTTATATTGCGGTATGAGTTCAGACTCAGGAAAATTAATTGACTGCGTAATATTTATGAAGGTGGAAGGCATACATAAATGTTAGTTTGAGGCAAAGTAGGTGGGTTATCTCCTGCGGAGTGTTCTGAAGTTGTGTGATCCATATGTTGTCTGTTAGAAAATTTCACTTACAAGTGAAATATATGTGTTGCAATTTAAATTCAGGTCACTTAAGAGAGTGGGTTTAACTATTGTGAGGGTGAAGGCGAGATTTGTAGAAGATTTAAAGTACAAAATGGTCTGTGTTTCACGGGCTTATGAAAGATTGGGTTTAACCTCACTATGTAAGTATGGTAGTAACAGATTATATTCATTATGAGTTATGGTTCGTTTTGATCTATGGCTTTGATCCAAGTGGGTGACTCTGCTATTGAATAGTTTATTGCAAGGTTATGTGCTATGATGGTTCCAGTTTGAGGCGTATTTGTGAATCAGTTATGGCTCGAGTAAAGAAAATTTCAATAAAGGTTATGTTATTGCCTTATGGGTGTATGAGAATCGGGGAATGACTTAAGTTGTTGTTGGTAAGGAATGCTCGGTGCATAGAGCAGGAAGTTGCTTAGTTGTATTAGGATGAGGTTACATTCTGCGATGTCGGAGTGCTAATGAGGCACGAGTTGTTCAGTTCATTTGATCAGGCTAATTAAAGATTGAGTAGAGTGGATGACTCTAGAGAATGGTTCTAATGCGTTCAAGGTTTTTTATGTAATAATTGGAGATTTTCAGGTGTATAATTTGGCTAGAAACTAAGGTTTGCATTGGAGAGTGTCAAGACTTGTGATATTTCCATATCAATTATGGGATTCTTATGTCGGTATTAGGAAGGTAATGGTTCCAGATTTGCAAGAAGTTTCTTCGGGGTAGGTATTATGAACATGGTGCTTTTGGGAATATTTAAGAGAGTATCCAGCAACATATGAGCCTTGGACAGCATGGTTTTATGCTTGGGTCTCGTATGGCGAGTCTAGATTGAGGAACTGTGGTATTATAGTAAGAAGGAGTATCAAGTTAAAGGTAAATCAGAAGGAACTCGGATAGATGGGATATCTTGGTAGTAGGCCAAATCGGTATGGTAAGGATATGATTAGTTCTTTGGATATTATGAGGTAATTAGTTTTTACAGGTGTTTCACGATAATGCTCTTGGGTCTTAATGGCCTGCGTAGCCTGGTTAAGTCAGAAGGATTCAGTCATGACGGTTTAATTTTGTGCAAGTGGAATACAGAGAATTCTTAATGGTTTCTACCACGGTTAGAGGTGTATATTTTCGACGAGCGTGAGAAGAATAGGATGTGTAGTGATTTTTCTTCTAGGTGGGATCAATGGAAAGTTCTTGACTAGTTGAGTACGCAGATGTTTGTGGCTCGGAAGGTCATAAAATTCTTAGGTAGCACGGGCAGTTTCAGATAATTAGAGAAATGAGCTTCGAATGATTAAGGAAATGGTATTGCTAATTAGGGTGATTTTATGAGGGTATATATTTCAAAAAAGGGAATGTGATTAAGTTGATGGTACTTCATTAGTATTGCGGTACTTTCTTGTTGGATCGACTACTGACATTCGGGTTTGCTTGGTGGTACGGAAGAATCATAAGAGTATCTCTCTTGGGAATGATTGGGTATTAGAGGTGTGTTGTATATTTGGACGGTGGAATAAGGATCGGATATGGTGATTCGTTTGCTGTACGAAGTTGGAGACTGGGAGTTCTCATATTCAGGCTATGTTGTGGTTGTGGGTCGTGGTAATCGGCGCTGTTTAGTGACTATCGGGGTTTGGAGACCCGAGTGGATTTTTGCTACTTGGAATGTTAGATTTTGGATGTAATATTGGGTATATACTAGTTGTCTTCGTGTTATGTTATTCTGGACTATTTCGCTATGGCGACAATGTTGGATATGAGGGGAATGCCACAGATTGAGTGGCAAGGTTCAACGGATTATGTCCTTAATAGGGTGGTTTTATATTTTGAAGACCCAGCAGATGGCTAGGAAGGATTGTCTTTCTTATTTGGGCTTTCGTGATGGATGTCAGTGTAGAGACTCCTACCATTGATTCAGTTCCTGTGGTGATGGACCTTTCAGATGTGTTCTTGTGGCTGGGTATGTCACCAGGCAATGTTGTTGATTTTGGTATTGACTTGATGTCGGGCACCGTATCGTATGGCACTAGCGGAGTTAAAGGAGTTGAGGGAGCAATTTCATTGTTTCCTTGATAAGGGGTTCATTGGCAAGTCAATAGGGATGTGTGTTCTAACTTGAGTCGGATTGGTTTACTCTGAGTTGTATTGTTGAGAGATGTGTTGATTTGGTTGTTATTGGGCTGTTAGTGTTCTGTGGTAATCTATGAGTTACCTTTTCGTGTTGCGAAGCATTGGGATTTGTTGAATGTAGGCACAGGTGGTGCGATTTTATTGCCGTCTCTCAGTGGAATTGATCTGGAAGAGTATTCGGTGTTGCTCGGTGAATGACGTATCGGTTATGTCCTTTCAGGTCTGTGTAATGTTATGTTATTTGCTTTGCCATGGTTATGACGATTTGCTTTGGTTCTAGACATCAAATTGCGTGCGGTTGTCGATTTTGAGCATAATAACTTGAGGTGTTTCATGTGGACCGGTGTTGGATAGGGTCACGCGTTACAGTGAAGTTATGTAGGGGTATGAACCTTCGAGTTAGATTCGTGTGTTCTGTTTCTACGATATGTGATGGGTTCTCAGCATTGTGTGTGGTGGTACTGGTGAGCTTACGGCACAGCTCTCTCATTTGAGTCATTTTCACGATTTTACTATGTTCGTATTGTTGGTTATTGGTGCACGGATTGCGGATTTAGATCGTATTGATGTGTCATATTACCAGAGTCGTTGTGTTGGGTTATATGAGATCATTGGGATCTCGAATGAATACAAACAGGTTTGGTTTCAGTATGTTGGAAGGATAATATCGATGTTCGGCTCAGAAATTTGCTATGGTCCTTGTCGACGAAGAGAGAGCTCCATGATTGGTTGATCTGAGGAATGGTTATGACTTTCTGCATGTTTTATTCATCATTGGCGGTATACAAAAGTGTTAGAATGAGGCTTTATTTGATAAGAGGTTTATGATCGATATTCGGTTATTCTGAGCAACTGATGTGATCAGAAGTTATCATAAGAGTTTGAGCTATGTGGTATATCATGTAATTGCATCCGAGGTTGGAGGTATGGTATGTTACAGCTTGTTCGGGCTTATTCAGAGTATAAATGTGAGATTCTAATCGTGTAGATGATTTTGAGAAGTGGAAATCTAGTTCTAAGGTTTATGGTCTAGGTTGGATTGCGAAATTTCAGTTACATTGTGTTATCAGACCTATATGAGATAGGGTGACGTGGGATCACCCCCGGTTATATGCACCGTAAGGTTACACAGTGATTTAATGGTTTTCGGAACAACTCTGGGCGCGTTCTAGGACGAACTTATGTTTAAGTAGGGGAGGATGTAACGATCCGACCAGTCATTTTGAGCTTTTGCACTTTGCTCGCTAGTTCTTGGGCATGACTAGCCCCGTGTGATATATTATAACTTATTTAAATCGTTGGTTTTGGTTTTCAGGATGAGTGGAATGAATTTGGAAGAACAGTTCTCAGTTTGAAGCTTAAAGAAGAAATTTGAAAGGTTTGACCAAGTTTTGACTTGTTAACATATGAACTCGGATTGAAATTTTTATGATATGGTTAGCTCTGTTAGGTAAATTGGGACTTAGGAGCGTGATCGGAATATGTTTTGGAGGTCCGGAGTAGATTCAGACTTGAATTGGCAAAATTGGAATTTTGGCATTTTTCGGTTGATAGGTGAGATTTTGATATAGGGGGCGGAATGGAATTCCGGAAATTGGAGTAGGTCCATTGTGTCATTTGTGACGTGTGCAAAATTTCAGGTTATTCGGACGAGGTTTGATATACTTTTTCATCGAATTCAGAATTCGAAAGTTCTGGAAGATTCGATGTTTTTATGTTATTTTGAGCGTTCCGAAGGCTGGAACAAGTTTGAATGATATGTTAGGATTGGTTGGCATGTTTGGTTGAGTTCCTGGGGGCCTCAGGTGAGTTTCGGGTTGGTTCCGGATCATTTCTAAGCTATTTTTAGCTGCGCGGGAAATTGGACGCGACCACGATGAGTAAAATGCAAAAAAAATGTCAGTGCTTCGCAATCGCGGATGAACCTTCGCGATCGCATAGAGTAAATATTCTGCTGCACTGATTCAAGTTTGGAAGTTTATATCTTATAATCTATAAGGAATTTGGCGATGATCCAAAAACTATAATTGTAGCCCTTTGTATCTAGTTTTCAGAAATGTTAATTAGTCAAAATTTTAAGTTGTGTACAAAATGTTATGGTAGTTACACTTTAGGCTGTCCAGGAAAGGTTTAGAAATCTCTAATGCACATGGCTGACTTTGGAAGCTTATATATCGCAATATATAGAGAGTCAGGAAATTAGCAACATATGAAATTATAGCCCTTGGTGTCTAGTTTTCAGAACATTAAACCATTTATCATTTGGAGTTGTGTGCAAAAGGTTATGACCATTACACTGGATGTTATCCAAAAGAGCTGGGAACTTGTTCTTTGCGATCACGAAGCATTGTCCGTGATCACGAAGGGAAAATTTTGAGCAGAGAAAATTTGTGCTTCACGATCGGAAAGTCGCGATCACAAAGAGTATATACTTGGGCAGAATGTTTAAAGACCTGTTTCGCGACTTTGAACCCTTTTTACACCATTTTTGAACGGGAAAAGAGTTTAGAGGCGATTTGGAAGAGAGGAAATCATTGTTCTTCATTTAGGTAAGGATTTTGGACCCTAAAAATTGGTTATTTGTGATTAGGGAACGAAAATCAGTGTAAATTTATGAAAATCAGTAGAAAAAGGTGGAGTTAGGGCTTGAGATTATGAGATCATTCAGTGATGATTTGAGAGGTCAAACGAACTCCGATGTTCGAGTTCTTTATACATACGGACTCGTAAGATGATGAAAAATATTTTGGTATAAAGTTTATCCAGTTTCGGGATGTGGGCCTGAGGGTCGAATAATTACTGATTTCGGATTATGTGCTTAAAATCGATATTTTTCAATTGGAATTATATGTTTAGCATAATATAATGATAAAAATATGAACTTGGTAGATTTGGAGTACTTAGAAGTCCTTTCGAAGGGCAAAGGCATTGCAAGCTAGATTTCAGGCCGGATTGATATGAGTAATGATTTTAAATGTTGTCTTGAGGGTATGAAACCCCGGATTTCACAGCGTATGACTATGTTGAGGTGATTTACACGCTAGATAACGAGCGTGGGGTAGAGCACCATTGGGGATTGTGACTTAGTCCATCCCGAATGATTATCTTACTGCATATTTAATAGCTAATTATTTGATATTATTATATTTTAGGCTAAACGCCATATGTGGGCTTCGTACCAGCTCTTTGAAGCCTTAGGGAATTTTTAAATGATATTTTCTTCATTAATTAATTTCATAATAGTGCTTAGTCATAATATATTTTTCTATTTTAAAAATGTAGCTGTATTATTCTGTTTTAAACACATTAAATGATATTTTCAAAGGTATTTGAGTTGAGCTTCATATTTTACTGTTGCCCGAGGGGCTTATGAGATTCTGATTGAGTAAGGCCGAAGGCTTGTGTTGTGAGGATACATTTGGGTCGGGCTGCGCGCCACAGCAGTGATACATTAATTATGATAATAAGGCTGAGGCTTGAGATTGTACGCCATGAGGTGGCTTGAGATACTAATATGAGGCCGAGAGCCTGTTTATGATGCCACGAGATGACTTGATATTGCGCTTGGGCCGTAAGGGGCCCCTCCCGGAGTCTGTACACCCCCAGTGAGTGCAGGTACCAATTATGATACGAGATATAGCCCGAGGGCTGGTATTGTTTTGTGACATTTGCCCGAGGGGCTGATTCTGCTGTTACTGTGCCCGAAGGGTAGTTATTATGTGTTTACTCTTCTGTTGTTTTCCAGCATATTGTTTAAGTGTTTGGAAGATATTTACGAGATTTCACTGTTTAATTATAATTACTGATTTGTTATGCCTCTTGTAGCTTAATGTTGTGCCTTATGTGGATTTATATTACTCAGTTTTCATTTATTTTTATTACTTACTGAGTTGAAAGTACTCACTTTACTCTCTGAACCTTGTGTGTAGATTCAGGTATTTCTGAACCCGGTAGCAGGTTGGTTGCTCAGAGGCAGAATCATCGGAGTTTAGCAAGGTAGCTGCCCGACGTTCGCAACATTGTTTTTCTCCCTCTCGATTTCACTAGACTGTATCTAGTACATTTTATACTCTTGTTGTATTCGGATTTTACTAGATGCTCATGACTAGTGATACCCCGATGTCGGGTTGTGTTAGGTTTATTTTCCGCAAATTATACTGCTAACTACTTATTTTTGCATTTTTATCATGTTTACGATTTAATACTTATTATGTTACTGCTTAAGATTGGAAATGAGATTGTGTCGGCTGACCTTGTCTTCACGAGAGACGCCATCACGATCGGATCCGGGTTTAGAATCGTGACAGTACATGGGCCACAAAACTCTAAATAGTACAATATAAAGAAATATTCGCTGGAATATTCTCTAGGGAATATAAATTCTTGGACTATTATTGCACGCCGAGGAGGAATATTTGTCCTCGTCCTCGTCTTTTATCGGAGGATCTCGGCCTCGTTCCACGGCTTGCCATTTTCTCATGACATTGACCTTTTGAAATCAGTTTAGCATATCATATTGACAACACATGGCAGCATCCACATGTTTTATTCCGTTGACTTAATCAAATATGTGATGTGAAGCTTTTCGCCCACACATAAATCTTTTGATCATGGAGCAATTACTGCACAAATTATGTACATCCTATAGTGGCCTCTCTTCGTATTTATATACCCCTCTGTTTTAATTTATGTGAATTTATTTCCTTTTTAGTCCGTGCCAAAAAGAATGACCTCTTTCTCTATTTGGAAACAATTTACCTTTATGCAATGATTTATAGCCAAACAAAATATATGTGCTTCATTTTATACCACAAGTTCAAAAGTCTTCTCTCTTTTCTTAAACTCCGTACCTAGTCAAATGGGTTCACATAAATTGAAATGGAGGGAGTATGTTTTTTCCACGAGCGGATGTACGTTTAACGAAGCAGTAATACGTGATACCACTTTATCAATTTTTTTATATTAAATATATGTATTAATACCGTGAGGAAACTGATAAATAGGAAAAAATGACACCACTTGATATAAGTTGTTTCTTGGTGTTTTTGTTATGAGCTTGATTTTGCTCTAAAAGGTCATTTTGAATCTCAGCTAGCATATTTTTTAAAAAATATATTTGAGAGAGCCTGTATAGTTAAATATTGTGATTAAGTAGAATTGAACCCAAGATCTTTTCTAACTTGAAACTCAACAAAATCAATAGACTAAGAATATTCCTCATCTAGAAGTATGATAATTGAAGTTTATATTCCCGTAATTCTATAAATTTTGACACTGCTTATAAAAAGTTCTGCGTACGCCCTTAATATTATTATTTATGGGAGCATAAAAAATAGAGAGTACTCCCTCTGTTCCAGTTTATGTGAACCGATTTCTTTTTTGGTCCGTTCCAAAAAGAATGAATCCTTCTAAATTTGATAATAATTTAGATTAAACTTACAATTATACCCTTAATAAGAAACATTTATAACCATACAAATACTCTGGCTCCATTTGGATTTGTTTAGGACCACAAATTCCAAATTTTTTTATTTTTTCCTTAAACTTCGTGCTAAGTCAAACATATTCACTTCACTTGGAACGGAGGATATCAATTTGGCACACAAAATTTAAGTCTGTAAGTCATCACAGATTCAAATGTAATTGCAAGACGACTTGGTACAATATACCGAGACAACTTGCGGTTTTATGAGTACACCACTATTTGAGTGCCTTTATTGCAATAGCTATGCGCCTAATTATTCTGAGCAATTGCACTGCATATGTAGGGGGCTGTCATGTCCGTTTCATGTAAAATAAATAAGGAATCCTTTCAAATCTTTGTCGGTCTCTGTCTTCTGGTTCTTGCTATATATGTACGACCACTGCTAATCTGCTATTCTTCTTCTACCTTTCTTCATATCCCTTAAATACACTAGAGAGGAAGTGAAGAAACAAGTTGCATATTGGTCAAATCTAACGTTAAAAAGCATTAAAAGTTGAAGGACAAATTGAATAAACAGCTGTAGTAATATTTAAATCCTCTTTAATTTACTGTGGTCCAAAAGCTAAATACTGATAAGAATGCTATACCTAGTGGTGAATCCCTTTCAATATTAAGTTCTCAACAAAAAGATTTGGATTGCTGCAAACTAGTGCAGCGTGCATAGAGGGCGCATTGGGTTAGAGAGAAAGGCTCCACCTTCTCTCTAAAAAAGTTTTTCCTCCTTTCTAAATATTTCCTGTACCCCATCCTTGGCTCCTTAAATCTCATCACTAGTCAGATGAACACTAACAAAAAAAACTCCCTGGACAACATGATAATAAATAACCAAGCTAACGAGAACTCAAGTCAGCCTGCATCAAACGAGCGGGAAATCACTGGAACAACGCCGGGATCTCTCATCACTACAACAACCCCAATGGACATGGAAATATGCAAAGAAGCACACACGGATAAAACTGGAACTAAAACAAAGGACATAACAAATAAGGATGACCTTCCTGGACACCTTGGTAGTGGGCAATGAAGCAAATAAGGAACATGGTCTCCTATGTACATGTGGATGAAACAAATAACTATCCTAACTCGGAACTCTTTATACCCATTACCTCATCGGACAAGGAGCGCATATACAAAAACTGGACAAATGTTGTTATCATCAAAATGTTTGGGAGGAGGATTGGCTACCAATTTCTACAAAAAAAAACTCCGTGCAATATGGAAACCAACTGAAAACCTTTCCCTAATAGACCTGGGATGCGACTACTACTTAATAAAATTTACCAAAGAGGAAAATTATAACAAGGCCCTGTGAGCACGTGATTTTTGCCCTAAGCAAATTATTCCTAAAAAATCCAAACAAAATGATTTTTAAATTTTGTTGATGTTTGTGGCATTTTTGTGTTAATAAGTTGCATAATAATTCATATTTTAAAAAAAAAAATATATAATACAAAAATACGCATATGCATTAGGAGTTTAATTTTACAATTTTAGTATTAATTCATTTTTGGGAACAAATTAATGAAAATCAAAAATAGCATCTTAGTTTTTAATTGAAATTTACTACAAAAATAGATGTTAATTAATTTCTAGAAAATAATTGGTTTAACAATTTAATAAAATCAGAAAATAAAAAAAAAATAAAAGAAAAAGAAAATACAAAAATACAAAGGAAAAATAAAATACAAAAAAATACAAAAAAAAATAATACAATACAAATACAAATAAAGTGGGCTAATATAAGAATTATACCAAAATTAATAGCCCAAATAGAAAATTATCCAGGCCCAAAAGAAAAATACCCGGTCTGCCCAGTTCAATATCAAACGACCATGTTTTGGTCAAGTAAATCCAAGTAATTGAAATAATCAATCTAACGGCTGAGCTTAATCCCTATAATAAATAAAACGACGTCGCTTCATGGTATTCAATCATGGCCATTGATCTCTGATGATCTAACGGAAGAGATTAGTCTTTCATTTAACAAGACGGTGTCTTTTAGGGTCTCGTGTGATCTGAGCCGTTGGTTTATTTAATCCAACAGCCTTAGTTCATTATAGGTCTTTTAATACATCAGGTATTATACCCCTATATTCATTTCACCCCTTTCTTCCCCACCGTCTAACCCTAGCCGCCTTCTAGTCCTCCTCAAAACCCCGCCGGAATCCTACCGGCGGGAGACAACAACTAAGCCAACCACCACACCCTTAACACCATGAAACCGTCTTGAGCCCCTCAGTACACCCCTGTACCCCATTTCCCTCAAATAAGTCCTGATTCTTTCGAATATTCAATTTAGTGTCGCCGGAACCCTAGTTTCGGCGAACCCTACTTCACTGAAATTAAACCAAAATCTCACCAGATATTCCCCTTAACATCCTTAACCCCATTCTGCAACCTTCAAGTCTCAAAGACCACTGTAAGACCCAAACGTCATAGATAAAGGACTGCTGGAGACCAAAGGATCAAGAAAATCACCAAGGCGTTCCAGATATCGGAAAAATCTTGAAGAAAAGAAGAAAAAACAAAAGTAAAAAAAAAGAAGAAATAAAGGTTGTCCGAATAAAAGCTAAGTTTTCTATTTTTTTTTTTGGTTTTCCTTTTACTTGCATGTATTTGTTTTCTTCTTGTTTTTGTTTCTGATAAAAATGATATAAGGCTTTCTGATTATTGCCTTGAATTTTTGTTCGTTGAAATAAAAATTGACACTATTTTTGATACTAGTAGATTTGATATAAAAATAGGATTTTTAATAAGTTTTGATAAATAATTAGGGTTTAATAGAATTGATTTTTGACTGGTTTTGGAATTTTTTTAATACTGTTAATCATTAGTTCTTAAAATCTTAATTCTGATATGTGTTAGAAATAATTGTTGTTTTGTTAAAATTGTTATTTGTTAGTTTTAGGAATTAAATTGATAATGTTGGTTATAGTTGTTAGTATTTGATTAATTTTGATCCTGAAACTAGCAAATAGGTCAGGGGTAAAAGGGTAATAGGTAGTAGGGAATGTGGTAAATATGACTTTGATTCAGGGGCAATTTGGGGTACAACAAATGGTTCAAATGTAATAAGTCTTAGGAGGTAAGGGTATTATGGGCATAATAAAAGGGCAGTTCAGTGAATACTGAATAGAAGTGGGGGCAGAAAGGGGAAATACAACAGAATAGAATGTTCTAGATAGGGGAATAGGGGTAATTCTACATAAATAAGGGAGAAAAATCGATTAGCTAATAAAGAATAGGGACAAAATTGAAATAAAAGGGGGAATATTTGATAAATTCTGAAGTTTTGAATTTCTCTCTCTTTCTACTCTATAAATAGGCCTCCATAGGCCTATTTCAATAAGTTTTTGGGTAATCTGAAAATACTCTTAAAAAATTATAGCATTCATTCTCTCCAATTGTTGATCTACATCCCTTCCAAATACAAAAACCTTAGAAAATTATCAGAAAATCATAAAAAAGTCACTGTTTCATTGATTCTAATTCATTTTCAAATCTGTGCTTCTCTTCTACTTGGTTTTGGCGATCAAAATACTGCTGAATTGGAATTGTATCATTTAAGTGTTGGTTTTCTGTTGATCTGTCGCTTCTGTGGTTTGAATCTGGTGTGCTGAAGCTATGTCTGTTGATTGTTGTTGAATTCATATTGCTGATCCTTATTTCTGTTATTTCAACCTAGAATCTCATTGATTTTCCTTCATTTCCAGGTACACTTCTATTACTTGTTGATATAGTTTCAAGTTGAAGAAGATGAAATAAAAGTGTTTATATGCCATTTCAATTTACTTTTATTTTATATTGAATCTGATCTATGTAAAATTTAGCTAGGAATACTTGTATTCAATTAGGAATAGTTAAATTGTAATTAAATTGTTAATTTTTGGACTGTTATTTCCATATTTGAATTTTGACTATGATGTATTTGTAGTAATACTTTATAGGACTCAGAATTTAGTATTAATAAAATAATTGTTAGGTTTAGGACATTTTACACTCATTCTGCAATAAAAATCGAAAAAAAAATTCTACTGTTTAGTTTTATGTTATAGAAATAATTATTAGAAATTGACAAATAAACAAAAAATATCTTACATACTTAATCCTTTAGCGTTTCGGCATTTCACCTTTACATATTTGAGTATGTAATTTCAATTGATAATAATAGTTAAAAGCTGATTATAATGATAGTTAATATATAATATTTTAATAATAAGTTTAGTTAGAAACAGTAAGCCCAAATAAGAGTTCAATATGTTTACATTAGTTAATTTCTAGTAATAATTGTAACTTTGGTAATATCTTAGATCTTCTATAAAATTAGTGATTAAGCATAGGCAAACTGATTTAGATGAATGTTTAATGTTGTTTAGTTAATATTTGGGCTAAAAATAGCATTAAAAAACGAACAGCCCAGTTCAGGCCATGATGGCCTTAATAGGCCCAATTTTGATATTACATACTCATACGAGTCGGGCCATACCAGATCCCTTTAAGCATGATTGTATTTTGTTCTATCCTCGGGCCAATTTCAAGGCCCCATAGATATGAGAGTTCAAATAACAAAAATGTTCAAATAAGTTCTTAAATAATTAACTAGGATTTTCTTTCCTTTTAGATACAAAAACCAATAGAAAACTTAGTTGCTTTAGGTGTGACCTTTTAATAATAAAATGAGATGAGCCTTGCCAAATCAAATATACAATTACGGGGCCCTCGTTAATTGATTACTAAAATACTTAGTATCCAGGAGAGGCCGTTTAGTGAATTTCAGGGCCTTCCCAAAAGATATAACACGCTAGTCACTTTAGGCGCGATTTTTAATAACATTACCTTCTTAATACGGGTGTGCATTTCATGCAACCCAAATCCAAATCTCAACGAAGTCGAAATGTGTTAAAGGCCACA
>MU760664.1:72456-130070 GCA_026770625.1 Nicotiana glauca
CGTTAATGTAAATCTTTAAGTCATATTCATTAGATGTATACATTTTACTTAGGGTCTGTTTTTAAAGCCACTAGGTAATTGAAGTTGGTATAATTACTAGGTTAGTAATTACACAATATTTTAATTATGTAATTATGATAATCTGTTTGTTTGCTATAATGTAATTACAAGTGTACTGTTTGGTTGCACAAGTGTAATTATAGAGTTAGATTAAATATAAAGTTAATTATTAAAAATTTAAAAGTAAAATTTAACGAATATTTGCCTCTATAAATGATATTAAATTTGACACTTAAAATGCATATTATTTCTTGAAAATATATAATTTCTAATCATATATTTGTAACTAATATTGAAAAAATAATTGATATATATTTTGTAAATTAAATAATATTTAATTTTAATTAATTATAAAAACTAAAGTTACATATTTCATAAGAACATCATGAATTGTATGCTTTATAAAAAATTAATATTTATAAATAATAATATAATAACATTACTCAAATATTTTATGAAAAAATAATGTATCAATTCTAGCTGAAAAATGAATGTCATGCAATCTGAATTATTAAGTCAATACTATTAAAGCGAATAAAATATGACCGAAAATATAACATAAACTCAAAATTCAAAATATTAACATAATACTCATAAAAATATTTCAACATAATTTAAATAAATATAATTCAAAACAAAATAAAAACATAAGTCTATAACCTCATTCAACAATGAGATTCTACATTAATGACATTACATATTATATGCTAAGTTTATTAATAACTCATTGTTTCTCATATTAAGAGGTGTAATTTCAAAACTAGAATAATAGCACAATTATGCTAAATGAAGAAAATAAAGAAAAGTAAAAAATATGAGCAATTACATGAAATCATAAACTTCATTCAATAATAAAATTTAACTTTAATGATATCACTCATTATAAATTAATTTTGTGGATAACTTATTCTTCTAAGTTTACGAGGTCTAATTGTTTTAGAAAAAATAGAATAATAATATAGTTAGTGTAATAAAAATTAAAAATAATTAAGAAATAAACAAAATGTTAAAAATTATGTAGAAACACGTGAAGCAAAGATTGGAAAATGAGAAATAAGGAAATAAAAGATAAATTATATTTGAAAAAAAAAGAACTTAAAAAGTTAAAATAAAAAAAATAGAAATAAGTAATAAATAAAAAAGAAAAAAAAGAATTCAAAAAATAACCTTGTAATTATAACATGTAATTTTCAGCAATTTTCATCTCCTCCTTGTGAATTGGATAGTATAATTATATCCCAAATTACATCCAATTACATAACTTGGTCAAACTGTCCCGATCCAAAATTCACTAGTTGTGATGGCACCTAACCCAACCTTCCAGATAAGCCAACTGATAACTATCCAATTTCAATAATATTTATAAGACAATTAAACAAAGGAATTCTCTGAATCTTATACATTTCCCAAGGACTGGCAATACAAATCATGAGCTTCTAAGAATAGAATTTACAAAGCTGATATGAACTAAATACATCTTTTGTTTGAAAATTACATAAACAGAGTTTTAAAATCTAAGGGTACCATGAACAAGAGGCAACTACAACAGGAACGCAGGTACATCTTCCTATCCGGCAACCATCGTGCACAACAACAACAACAGCCAACATCTGCATGCAATGTGTAGAAGTGTAGTATCAGTATAACCGACCTTATGTACTGAGTAAGTAACAAACCTAACCTTAGGTTGAAAGCAGTGACGAGCTGGAACATAGGTCGGGTCCAGCACCAATAACGAATAACAGTTCATAACTACACAAAGCATATAAATAAGGAAGCAACTCAAAATTAAGAATGCTTAGCATTTTTCACAGTTTTTCGAAAATAGTCTCGCTTTTCAAGAAAACACAAATCCTTTACTAAAATCGTCGTAAAATATGAGATAGTTTGAAAACTATAATTTAACTAAAAATTCTTTTCACCGTAAATAAGATGTTTCATTTTCATTCGAGATAGCAAGTGTGAAATATCTCTCTATGACCACATATATATGTGTGTAAAAAGTCATGAATAACGTGATACCGTACAACATGAGGAAAATGCATCTCTATGTATGTATGTATGTCATATATGCATGCCAATGCCATGTATCCCAGAGATGAATCATGTACTCACGCTCTTAGAATACTTAATATCACTATCTCACTCTTTAAACTCATCAATGCTCAACCACTCGGTATTGTATATGGCCCATACGGCCCAGGAAAATTAATCTTGGAATATATACATCACTTAACTTCAGTCATCCAGTATCGAGGAAAAAGGGCAATCCAACCGTGCGGAGAAATCTTTCTCCAGATATCAAGTACTTCGGACAAATTCATATCGAGGGAGATCCATCCCTCAATAATATCATCCAAGCTCACTGGGGGTGTGTTACAGACTCTGGAAGGGCTCTTACAGCCCAAGCGCTATCATAATCATCAATATAACCGTTGCGGCTTGCAACCCGATCCCATAACTGTCACTTATAGTCAGGCTCTCGGCCTCACTCAGTCATCACTCTCTCCAGTCTCACCCGCGGGCTC
This sequence comes from Nicotiana glauca, assembly GCA_026770625.1. Classification (NCBI taxonomy): domain Eukaryota; kingdom Viridiplantae; phylum Streptophyta; class Magnoliopsida; order Solanales; family Solanaceae; genus Nicotiana; species Nicotiana glauca. The sequence goes on from MU760664.1 coordinate 75,045, forward strand.
ATAATGTCGTAAAACAGTCCCGAAACAATGATATGATGTATCAATAAATAATAACTTAAACTAAGATATAATATGAATGTATGAATGAGTACGAAATATCAATGAAACCAGTGAGATTACAACAACAAATGACCACTAAGGTTCCTAGCAATATCACATAAAGCCTGAACATGATATCAAGCATGATTGACAATCCAGTTACTTTATCACATGATAAAAAAACACAACTATCAACAAAATAGGGCCACTATATAGTGCCATAGAAACAACGGAGTCACAATTCACAGCGTGCAGCCCACATGGCCGTCAACTAGCATGTGCGTCACCTCAACATCAGTCACATAGCACGTAATTCAGGGTTTTACATCCTCATCACCAAGTTTAGAAGAGTTACTTACCTCGAACTAGCCAAATTCCAATACCGAGCAAGCCAAGAGATGCTCCAAGAATGCCCTCACGCGCATAGCAACCTCCGAACGGCTCAAAAATAGCCAAAAATAACTCAAATACATCAAATAAATCCCAAGGAAATAATTTCAAATGATAAAGATCGAATCCTAACTCAAATCCCGATTCGGCCAAAGATCACACCCAGGCCCCCACCTCAGAACCCGACAAAGCTCCAAAAATCTAATAACACATTCAATTACGAGTCCAATCATACTAGTTTCACTCAAGTCCGACTCCAATTCGATGTTCAAAACTAAAAAATTCATATTATGAAACTTTAGGCCAAAACTCCCAATTTCCTCTTTAAAATTCATCAACCAATTGCAAGAAATGAAGATAGATTAATGAAATGTAATCAAAACTGAGTAGAGAATACTTACCCAACTCTTATGATGAAATTTGCTTCAAAAATTGCCTCAATACGAGTCCCAACATCTCAAAATATGAAGAAAGAACAAAACCTCGATTTTTATAACTCAGCCCAGCTATTCCACATTTGCGACCTCTGCTTCTATGGATGATGGACTCGCATTTATGAGTGAGTCGCTTCTGCGATATCCCTGACCGCATTTGCGGCCGTGCTTTTTCGCAAATACCTTTGCATCTGCGGACCTGCACCCCTCGGTGAAATCTCACATCTACGACGCTTGGCTTGCATCTGCGGCCATCACACCTGCGCAATATCAGTCGCTGGTGCGGAACACTAGAACCAACATCTCCTCAGCAATGAAAACATGAAGGAAAATGATTCGAAAACTATCCAAAACACGCCCGAGTCCCTCAGGACCATGTCCAAACATACTAACAGGTCCCATAACATAACATGGACCTACTCGAGGCCTCAAAACCCACATAACAACATCTAAACGATGAATCACACCTCAATTCGAAATCAATGAACTTGACACTTCAAACTTCCACAACCGATGTCAAAACCTATCAAATCCCATTCGATTGACCTCAAATTTTACATAGAAGTCACAATTGAATTACAGACCTGCTCTAACTTTCGGAATCGGAATCCAACCTCGATATCACACTCTTGGTCAAACTTTCCAAAATTCTAACTTTTGCCATTTCAAGCCAAATTCTACTACGGACCTCCAAATCACGATCCGAATGCGCTCTTAAGTCGAAAATCACCCAATGGAGCTAATGGAACCATCAAAAATCCAATCCGAGGTCAAAAACCAAAAAGTCAAACTTGGTCAAACCTTTCAAATTTAAAGCTTCTATCTGAGAATTATTCTTCCAAATCAATTTCGAATAACCTGAAAACCAAAATCGACAATTCACACAATTCATAATACATCATACGGAGCTACGTATGCCCTTAAACAATCGAGCGAAGATCAAATTCTCAAAACGACCTGTCAGGTCGTTACATTCTCCCCCACTTAGACAAACGTTCATCCTCGAATGTGTCCAGAGTTGTTCTCAAAGCCATCGACCTTAGTGTAACCTTACCATTCATATACCCGGGGGTGATCCCATGTCACCCTATCCCATATAGGTCTGATAACATAACATAACTAAAAATCATTACTCCAACCTTAAGCCATAAGCCTTAGGATCTAATTTCTAACATCCAGAATTTCCATAAGATCAGAATCTTACATCAACACACTGTACAAGTCTGAATAAGTTATATCAAGTCTTCACCATGACCCAAGATTTAATCACATAATATACCGCATAACACAAATACTCATAGCGATATCTTCTAATCACAATAGCTGCTCCAAACAATCCAATGCCGGTAACAAACCTCTTATCAAACAAGTCTCATTCTAACACCTTCATACACTGCCAATGATGAAGGAAACACTTAGAAACTCATAACCATTCACCAGAACAATAGGTCATGGAACTCCCTCTCCTTCGACAAGAACTATAGCAGATTTCTAAGCCGAGTTTCGATATTATCCTTCTAAATATACCACAATCAAATCCTTGTATCTATTCTAGGTCCAATGACCTCATCTCATCCAACCCGTCCACTCTAGTGGCATGACATATCAATAAAATCTAAAACCAGAACCCGTGCACAAATTAACAACATTCCAAATGTACTCAATCATGAAAATGAATCAAACGAGAGAACTACCCCGCCAGCTAAACAAGTACCATCACAAGGCCATGCTAAGAGCCTAGCACACACCGTAGAACCAAAACACACGAATCCAACACAAAGGATCATATTTAACATAACTCCAATGCAATGTGTGACCCCATCCAAGCGATAATCCATATTACATACCTCGAGTTGCCATGCTCAAAACCAATAACCACTCGAGATTTGACATCCAATACCCAAAGTGCATTACCATAACCACGGAGAGCAAAAAACACGATACCACAATCCTAAAAGAACACAACCAATGTTTAATCAATCATGCAGTACCCAAATACTCATCTCGCTCACACTCCGCTATAAATCCCAAATAGAATCGCACCATATGTGCATATAACTAACGAATCTCAACTCCTCGTAGCATAGAAGAGTAACTCATAGATCACTTCAGAACACAAATAAGCTCAACAATAATTGAATGGCACATACCTCAACAATAGCAATTCGAAGTCAACAAATCCGACCCGGTGCAGAACAAACATCCATATCTAATTTCCACTCCACCACCTGAATGTCTAACACTTATCCAATACACGATCATACACGACGAACACTTCTATAATTCTTCTGTGCCAGAAAGTAAAATTTGAACATCAATAGTCGATTAACCAGGAGAGTGCCGCAATACCAATGAAGTATCCATAAATCAAAACACATTGCCCTTTCTGAAATGTATACTCTCATCAAACCATACCAGATAGTAATATCATTTACCTAGTCATCTAAAATTGTCCATGCTGCCTAATGACTCATGACCTTCCCTTCAAAATTGAATTGTGCTCTTGTACATGCAAAATCCCAATCCTACACAACACATCGCATATACCATGCCATCATACAAGAAATACGAGAACTTCGTAATCCATTCCGAGTCATAAGAAACTATATACTCATTTAGCCAAGGACCTTCCATTTGATTTCATCCAGGAGAAAATCACTATACACCATATGCTCCTCATGCAAGTAGGAAATATACTCCTTGAACCATGGCAGAAACCACTAAGAACTCTTCGAAGCTCATTTTCACGTAACCAAGCCATCAAAACCGAATCTCTCTAACTTTACCAAGCCACGCAGGTTGCCAAAATCGGAGAGCATTTCCATGAAATACCAGTAGAGACTAGACACATCATAAGTACCCAAAGAACCGATTATATCCATTAATGTTTAGGTCCAACCTACTACCAACTTGTCCTAATTCTCCGAGTTCCTCCCAAATTGCCTTCAAATTGATACCTTTCCTTGCTAAAACACTACTAGCCTTAACCAAAACTTGCCCCACGAACTTTAGTATAGAACACACTGCCCTAAGGCTCATAAACTGTTGTATCCCTTCTTAAGCACCCCTAAAAGTACCATAACCGAGACACCCACTCTAAAGACACCTTCTGTGAATTTAAATTTGTTCATCTTACCTTCCTGATACTGAATGTAGAATCCATAATGATATAGAAATATTGTGAGTCTCGACGCTGTTGACACCCAATTTTTTTCTATATATTTTCAATATGCAAATAATTTCAAAATGGAATATATATGCATATGTAAGCATATTCAAGTGTTGTGTTATCTTTTTCATAATATTAAAGGTTTTTAAATCAATTTATTTTCCTTTTTCATCCATAATATCCCAATAATTATATCCAAAATTATTATTTTTCATGATTCATTTATTATATTCTTATATTTTATGGCTAAGGTAATTTTTACAATTTCATTTAGTATTTTTTAAAGTTTATTGCACACAATTGCAATATTAGCCATTTTTAGGTTTAAATTGTTTGTTTAAATATGTACTTGTTCTTTGTTTCTGACTCTATTTTCCTTGTTTGACTTGTTTGATTTTGAGTTCTTACCATCTCTTAAACTAGACTACTGTTGAAGCCCTAAATTTCTTAGAAGTTTTTCTCACTTGTTACCACTGTAAGACCTTTACCTATTTATGATTTCTCTTATCTGGTACTATGTTCTTCTTCATTATTGATTCTATGTGACTACTTGACCTACTTGACTACTGTGCCTCGAATATTTTCCTTACTACTGAATCATATCCTATTTCTGCTACTATCGTATGTTTGTGTTATCTCTTTTGTCAATGTGTTTGGCCTCGCATGTCTGATGCTTCTGTTCACTATATTTATATACTGAAGTGCAGAATCATGTTTCTTCCTTGATTGATATTGTGACTGATTGCAAAAGCTTTTCTTTTATTTACCCTAATTTCACTCGCTTGTTTAAAGTAATAGATTCCTTTCGCTTTACTACGATATTTTACCTTGCTGAATCATTTTTAAAATAAGCCTAATTTGTACTTGGACTTGATTGTTTACTGCCCCTTATATGACAATAATCAATCTGTCCAAACTAATTTTCTTTCCTTAATTGAAACCTGTCAGTACCTGTTAAGCCATGATTCCTTAATAAAAGGGAATCACTTGTTTAATTGATTCTGACTTGTGATTGTTTCCATGTTTGCATTAAGACTTTACTTATTACCATACTTATAACTCGTTTTCAAAAGTTATAAGTACCTACCCCCTCTTCTTTCAAGAGACGAAGAATTGGAGTTCAAAACACATACTCACACTTAAAACTCTCTCTTTCTTTACTGCTATTTGTGCTATTGACTTTTCTAGCCGGCTGAAAGCCAAGGCTAGACTGTGGAATCTTGCTTACTTTTCCTTACTGCACTTTTCTTCTCTACTGGTATGTCCTAATTAATTTTTCAAGCCTCAACAACAACATGCTCTCTTTAGCTGCTTCAGTTTTCTCATTCTTGTTTACTTCTACTTATGTTTCTGCAGTCTTTTTACATTACTAGCATGCTGAAAAATATTCCCTTCCCTTTTTATTTTTAGATTATGTTTCCCAATGTATGTACTCTATCAGTCGCTTGTTATATGATTTGCTGACTTATGAATCCCAAACCCCACATCCCCTTTGTGTGTCTTTGTTCCTTTGGTTGGTTTGTGTCCATGTCAGCATCAACTATTGTTGTGCATGACCAAAACCTGCCCTTTCTAGGGTCATATGCTTCATATAATGCATTCCCAAAACCCCTCGACCCTCTGAGTGATTACTGATTCTGTGTATTTTGAGCTACTACTATTATTTTCAAATCACCCTTTAATACTGTTTCCAACTCAATTTTAATCGATCTCTGTCATGCACTTCCACTATATTCTTAGAACCTAGGTTCTTCCGCTCTTGTGTGAGCCTTGCCTTGGGACCCTTGAGCTCCATCTCAACTTGGACACATAAGGGCTGGACCTTCCACGCTGCACTCATTCTTGTTTGGTTGTGCAAACCCGGGTGTAAGCACTGCCTTGGGTCCTTTGAGACCCTTAGGGAACTTTGACATACCCAGGCATGAGAAATGTTTTGAACACAATGGGCATCTAAAGAGATTAATTATACAACTCAGATAGGAGGTCAAGAGCAGGCTTATTTTGGTTGTAATTTTTTATTTCTATACTTCTTTTGTAATTTAAGTATTTGGTCTGTAATAATTTGTAACAAACAATGGGGTTTGGCTAGTAAAAATGGATAGGGGCAATTATGCATGTTTTAAGGATAGATATCCTGCCTATAGGTTCTGTTTAACAAAGTTTCGCATGTTTTGCTTCCACACTTAGATAATCTGCTTATAGGATCTGTTTAATGAGTTCCGCATGTTTTACTTCCACGCTTAGACATCATGCCTATAGGATCTAATGGCTAATCAGACATCATGCCTACAAAGTCAAAATCAGCTTCTAAATTAGATCTCATGCACATAAGGTTAATATCAATATTTTTATAAAGATCATGCTTATAAGAATTTCGCCGTGATCAAATAAATCCTGCCTACTCCATTTTATGTTCAATTAGATACCATGCCTATAGGACCAAAATTAGCCTTGAATACATAGATACCATATTTGTAGGAATAAGAATCAGTTATAATAGAAATCATACCTATAGGATCTAAAACCACTTTAGTTAAAAAATCAGTTTGACTCGTATTATTCTGAATCAGTTTAAACAACCTACTTCTTTATCAATATGGTTTATAAAGGATGCCTATAGGATCCAAATCACTTGTTTAGAACTATTTACTGCTTTACTACATTCCTAATCAGCAATAGATATCATGCTCCTAGGACATCACTATTATGCCTAGGCAAGCCTTAGGTAATAATAGGGATAAAATAGAATCCGCCTTTATCTAATTAGCAACTGCTAAAACCAGTAGGCAGGCCTGATTCAGACTTCTTATCTGAGCTATATAAGGAATCTGGTTCTAACTCAAATCCCTTATATTAAGATTTTTAAAATTTAGACTTCAGCTGTGCTTGAGCCGTGCTATTTATATGTACTGTTTGTGGACGAATATATGAGCCTCTTACTGCCTACATGTTATCCTTTTTAAATGAAGTCCTACGTGTTTTGTATGTGTCCTTAGCCTTTTGCTTTTAAACCTGAGAGTCAACCTAAATCCTCCCTATTATAGGAATAGTAGTCCTAAATTCCTTCGGTATTGATAGGAATGTGATGGGTAATAGCCCGAAATAGAGTTCAAGACCAATCCGCGCTTTAAATACTTTTACAGGATGGGAAGGGTAGATATAGATATGATGACCGGTGCGCTAATACAACGTGCAGCCCCTCTTTTAAGGAGTGATTACCGAGTATTGCATTGATGTGATCCATATTACAAATAAACCTAGGAACCCCTTTATATTCATCAGCATGCTTAGTATAACTCTTTCAAAACTTTGCTTTATTTTATCATTTCCAAACACTTATGTATTTACAATCCCATTTTATTTGAGCCTTGTTTATTTACGTGTTAATTGCACAAATTCACAAAGAAGTATCTAGCAGGGAACTACACTAGTGGATCCTGAGGGGTTCCTAACACCTTCCCCTTGGGATAATTTCAAGCCATTCCCTATCATTAGTTATCAAGCGTAGTTGTAGTTGAACCCCATATGTGCCCTAACGCACCTTAAAATTGTTAGGTGGCGAATCTTCAAAAATTGCAAAACCCCTTTCCCAAAAGGAAAGAGTAGTCCCAACCAAATGTCATAAACCCGATATCTGCGAAGGAAAAAGGGGGCACGACAGCATGGCGACTCTGCTGGGGTTTTCTTTAGGCTTTTACCATTTCTGATTATTCTTGTGAATTTGTACCTCTCCCTGTATGCAATTATATGTTTAATTCCTTTAAGTATTTAATTTCTTCTTTAGAAGCAAAATTGATATATCTTCTTTGTTTTATTTTCTTTATTGCTTTAAATTATAAAACTATTGTATTTACCGCTTCTTAATGTGCAAATACATGTCAACATGCTTTTAATTATTGCATAATCATGCTCAACATCATACTCCACTCGTGCCCAAAACAAATACTATAACAATGCTTATAATGAGTGGTTGCACTCTTCCTATATCATTATCCCCTAAATTTGGATAAACATATTTGCGGTAAAACTAGTCGATCAGTGGTGAAATCGACAGTTCTGAGCCTTTCCCCTTGAGTTGTCCACTCAAGGGTACCAGTCTAAAACCTCATAGAAACCTTAATCTATTTAAATTGTACATGAATCACGGTCAAACCTAATCGGAACAGTTATGTCGTCCATATAATGATCCTTTAAGATAGCCTTGTCCAAAGTCCACTAGGTTTCCTAAAACCCAAAATGGATGTCGTCACGTTTTGTGCATTTATTTGGAAAACTAGATGCTTCCTGCTAATCATTGATATTAAATAGTTGAGTCTTGTAGGGGAGGGTCTAACCTTATTTGCCTTGCAGAAATATGTAGCACGAAATCCCCAGATTCGGCATGGTCACTAACATCTACCCAAGGTTGCGCTGGTGGAAATATTTACACTCTAGTGATCAGAATCTCGTCAGAAAATATCTAGGAAATCTACCATCCCTCCTGGAAATCCAACACAATAACATGATCATAGAAGCTGCCACACTGTTTTGGGAACATCTAGCCAGAGCATACCTGTTGCTGGGATTTCTCGAGTTGGGGAAGATGTTCGAAGGAGCCAAGGATGCCGAATCTGGGGAAGGTCCTTTTGGGACCAAGTAGATAGGAATTTATCTTCGTTGCTTAAAATGTAACAAGGTCAATGGTCATTAGTGACTTTTATTTCTTATTTATTTAATGTCAATTTGGGGTTCGTCTTACCTTTATCAATGAAATGAGGCATTTAGCATTCTAAGTTCTCCAAATCAACTTGTCGTTAGTCCCACCTCGGGCACAACGAGGTCCCCAAATTGGGACACGTTTTACATTCCTGCACTGCGTGTTTAAATATTGCAATACTTTTTATGATCCTCACTAACTTGTTTACCTTTTTGTTTTATTTTTGTTTTTATTTGTTATTCTCCTCCCAGAGGTTAGTTCGTGTACTCTGGTAACATCATCTTATTCCACGAGATCCAGGGCCCCTCCACCCACTCCTCCTCTTAGTCCTGTTAAGAACAAAAACAAAGGAAAAGTGGAAGATTTGAACATCAGGAAAGAGAACACAACATCAGAGGCCACTGAGGGCCATGGTATTTGGGTTCCCAATGAAAATGTGTCACAACTTGAGCAGAAATTGTTGAAGTTTCAAGAAGAGCTCGATTAGGTTTGAAATCTGGCCAACCTATCCTTCTCCCTCAGCACCCTAGACACCAACTTCCCCAACGTTCAAAATCCCACACCTCCACAAAAGCAATCAAATCATCCCACTGCTCCAACAATGAACCAATGCAATATTTGCCACACTGCAAACAACATTCCACTACTTATCCCCGAACCGCAAAACTTCACAAATGACCATTTCCACACTCACACATCAGGACACCACAATAATCCCATATACATGGAGACCATGCCACTCTCCACCCAACCTATATCTTGCACACTTGAGTCCGATGAAAAAGATTTACTTATCAGAAACTTGGCGGAACAGCTTAAGAAATTAACCAGCCAAATCCAGGGCGTCAAAGGAAGTAAAGGGATCGAAGGGTTGAACTATGAAGATATTTTCATACAACCCGATGTTGAACTACCGGAGGGGTAAAAACCTCCCAAGTTCGAGATGTTTGACGGTACAGGTGATCCAAGAGTCCATCTGAGAACATATTGTGACAAGCTGGTAGGGGTAGCAAAAGATGAAAGGATCCGCATGAAGCTGTTCATGAGGAGTCTGAAAGGAGATGCACTATCTTGGTACATCAGTCAAGATCCTAAGAAGTCGTCGAGCAGAGTAGGTTTTGCATATGATTTTATGGATAGGTTCAGGTTTAACACAAAGAACGTGCGAAACGTGTTCTATATCCAGAATCTAAAGAAGAAGACCATGGAGACATTTCGCGAGTATGCTACTCGCTGGAGGTCCGAAGATGCTAAGGTCAGGCCCGCCTTAGAAGAAGAACAAATGAACAAGTTCTTTATCCGGGCTCAAGACCCACAATACTATGAATCGTTGATGGTAATTGAGAATCATAAGTTTTCTAACATTATCAAGATGGGTGAACAAATTGAAGAAGGTATTGAGAGCGGCATGGTTACAAACTTTGAGGTTACAAATTGAAGAGGTACAACCTGAAGCTAAACCCCGCAAAGTGTGCATTTGGGGTTCCTGCTGGAAAGTTGCTTGGGTTTATTATGAGCCGCCAAGGAATAGAACTAGATCCATCAAAGGTCAAATCCATTCAAGAATTACCACCGCCAAAGAACAAGAAAGATGTGATGAGTTTCTTGGGAAGGCTGAACTATATTAGCCGATTCATAGCACAGTCTACAGTTATTTATGAGCCAATATTTAAAATGCTAAAGAAGGACACCTCTACCAAATGGACCGATGAATTCAAGAAGGACTTCGATAGAATCAAGGAGTACCTGTCCACACCACCAGTCCTAGTTCCTCCAGAGCTAGGTACATCCTTACTGCTCTACCTTGCAGTGTTAAATGGAGATTTCGGCTGCGTTTTGAGGCAACATTATAAAACGAGGAGAAAGGAACAAGCCATTTATTATCTCAGAAAGAAGTTCACTCTTTACGAAGCCTGGTATTCTCTTTTGGAATGCAACTGCTGTGCTTTGACTTGGGTAGCTCAAAAGCTGAGACATTACTTCTGTTCTTATACTACGTATCTCATATCAAGGATGGATCCTTTGAAGTACATCTTTCAGAAATCCATGCCCACAGGCAATCTAGACAAGTGGCAAATCCTGTTGAGTGAGTTCAACATTATTTACGTAACTTAGAAAGCGGTCAAGGGACAGGCAATTGCAAACCACCTTGCTGAAAACCCCGTGGATGGAGAATATAAACCCTTGAAAATGTATTTTCCAGATGAAGAGCTATCATTCATGGAGAAGACATTGCAGAATCCTATGATGGCTGGAGAATGTTTTTCGATGGAGCGAAAAACTTCAAAGGAGTTGGCATAGGAGCGATCTTAGTATCAGAAATCGGTCAGCATTATCCAATGTCCGCCAAACTCAGGTTCCCCTGTACCAACAATATGGCCGAATATGAAGCCTGCGTCTTAGGGATAAAAATGGCCATTGACATGAACGTGTAAGAGCTACTGGTGATTGGAGATTCAGATTTACTCATACATCAGGTACGAGAAGAATGGGCAACCAAGAACTCCAAGATACTCCCATATCTGCATCATGTACAGGAATTGAGAAAGACGTTCACGAAGACAGAATTCCAACATATTCCTAGAGTCCAGAATGAGTTCGTCGATGCATTAGCCACCTTATCATCTATGATATGACATCCTGACAAGGATTTCAATGATCCCATTCTTGTTAAAATTCACAATCAGCCAGCTTACTGTGCCCATGTTGAAGAGGAAGCAGACGGAAAACCTTGGTTTCATGATATCAAGAAATATCTGGCAAAAGAAGAGTACCCGGAGCTTGCCAATCATACTCAGAAACGCACACTTCGGAGATTGTCCAACAACTTCTTTCACATTAGAGGAATCCTATATAGGAGGACTCCTGATTTGGGACTATTATGATGTGTCGACGCAAAGGAAGCATCCAAGCTACTAGAGGAAATTCATGCAGGGACCTGTGGTCCACATATGAATGATTTTGTCTTAGCAAAGAAGATGCTCCGGGCTAATTACTTTTGTATGACTATGGAAACAGACTGCATCTAGTATGTCCAGAAATGCCATTGTTGCCAGATATATGCAGACGTAATAAAGGTACCTCCAAGCGATCTCAACACAACAAGCTCATCATGGCCGTTCGCCGCCTGGGGAATGGACGTCATTGGACCAATCTAGCCTACCACTTCCAACGGACACAGGTGTATCCTAGTGGCAATTGACTATTTCACCAAGTGGATCAAATCAGCGTCATACAAAGCAGTGACTAAGAAAGTCATGACAGACTGTTTGCGACTGCATTGTTTGTCGTTTAGGTATTCTAGAGTCAATCATTATTGATAATGGCTCCAATCTCAACAATGACTTGATGAAATCCATGTGTGAAACCTTTAAGATCAGACAAAATAATTCCACAGCCTACATGCCTAAAATGAATGGAGTTGTGGAAGTCGACAACAAGAATATCAAAAAGATATTGAGGAAAATGATAGATAAGCATAAATAGTGGTACGAGAAGTTATCATTTGCTCTATTAGGGTATTGCACCATTGTCCGCACATCGACGGGGGCAACCCCCTATATGCTGGTTTACGGCACATAGGCCATTATTCCCGCTGAAGTAGAAATTCCTTCCCTAAGGATCATACAGGAAACTGAGCACAACGACACATAATGGGTCAAGAGTCGTTATGAGAAACTAGCTCTTATAGACGGAAAGATAATGGATGTGGTCTGCCATGGTCAACTCTATCAGAACAGAATGTCCAGAGCCTTCAACAAAAGAGTCAAGTCAAGACATTTCACACTAGGACAGCTGGTGTTACAGAAAATTTTTCCGCATCAGGATGAAGCCAAAGGGAAGTTCTCTCCCAACTGGCAGGGCCTATACATGGTTCACCGGGTTTTGACATGAGGAGCCCTCATACTTGCAGAAATGCACGGAGAAGTATGCCCAAAGCCGATTAATTTAGATGCAGTCAAGAGTTACTATGTGCAATCTTTATGTCTTACCTATATGATGTAAATTGAACTATGCCTAACCTGATTCCCGTTTAAGAGGGGATACGTAGGCAACCCTATGGGTTCGGTCACAATCCAATAAAATTTTCATTTCCCCCCGCAATTGGAAACTGGGGCAGAATTTTGAGGAGGACCCTTAAAATTTCGAAGTAATTTCAGCCGATCGCCGCAAAAGCAATAGGCAAAAATGTCAACCCATAAAACTGGGGCAGAATGTTAAGGAGGACCCTTAAAAGTCCGTAGCAGGAGAGTTTACAATGTCCTGAATTGCATCACAATCGGCGGTTCATCTAAAACTATTTTTAATTATACATTTACGTCATACTTTTACAAAATCGTGCATGTCTATTATTGAAACAGCTTTATTTAAGCGACGCTACCACAACGATACAGACAGTATAGCCAGATCAAAGCCGAACAAGTCAAGCAAAGCCAGCAGGGATACAACTAACATTCCCCTTTACAAAACTCACAATTTTTCTTTGGATGCAGGCACTAGGATTACAATATTGTTGAACACATTGTACGCCCATGGAACAAACATTGTTCGAAAATACGATTCTCTGAACCATTGCACTTACCAACATTTTCTATCAGCACGCACCCGAAATGTTCCATATGTCAAAATGCTCCCAGTAATTACCACGCCGAAATCTGCCATCAGCTAAGAAAACTTTATTGTCATTTGCTATTTTATTCCTTGCATATGGCTACCATTCTGCCTTCTGAGGTTAAGCTCTACCTCTAATTGCATCTGCATTGCATAAGGCTACCATTCTGCCTTCCAATCTGCATAAGGCTACCATTCTATCTTCCGAGGTTATGCTCTACCTCTATCTGCATCTGCATTGCATAAGGCTACTATTCTGCCTTCCAACTTGCATAAGGCTACTACTCTGCTTTCCGAGGTTAAGCTCTACCTCTATCTGCATCTACATTGCATGGCTTAAAGATCGCCACATTGCACGGCTGAAAGACTGCCACATTGCACGGCTGAAAGATCGCCACATTGCACTGTTGAAAGATCGCCACATTGCACGGCTGAAAGATTGCCACATTGCATGGCTGAAAGATTGCCACATTGCACGACTGAAAGAACGCCACATGATACTGCATCCTTCATGGGCGGAAATATTGCCAACCCATCCAAAGGCGTCATCGTTCGGAGGCACCATCCTCATAGCCTAAGAACACCATGTCATGGCCTGAGGACCCCTTTCAATCTTTTTGCATATCATTATTCAAAGGCGTCATGGTTTGGAGGCACCATCCTCGTAGCCCGAGAGCATCATTTCATGGCATGCGAATCCTTTATTATACGTTTCATGGCCTAGGACATCATGGTCAAAGATGTCATCCTAACCGTTCAAAGATATCATTCATGATCCAACAGAAATTTGCATCATGTCTAAATTTATGCAGAATATATGCTTGTATTACTTATTTACAGGTGAACCGACATGAAACAGCCATCCCGGCAGGAGCATATCCGCTCCAGTGCCCGCAGCCACATCAAACCTAACCATTCCCATAATCCATCCACTTACCTAGCCCTAGATATTGCGTTCGTTCTTGGACAGTACCCATCGGCATACTCCGCCGACGGATCCTGAACTACATACAGCCTGATTCCTGTAAAACTAGGGATATGTAGGCAACTCAGAAGCCAGGGCGCGTCCTGAATCTTTCAAACTATTTCGCTCGGTCAAAATTGGCCATCATAAATTTACCTGAAAACTCTTCCATCCTTCTCGGGTAAAGATGGGCAGCTGTTGACACCCAATTTGTCCCTATATATTTTTAATATGGAAAATAACTTCAAAATAGCGTATATATGCATATGTAAGCATATTCAAGTGTTTTATTATCTTTTTCACAATTTTAAAGGTTTTTAAATCAATTTATTTCCCTTTTTCATCCATAAAATCCCAATAATTATATCCAAAATGATTATTTTAGATGATTCATTTATTGGATTCTTATATTTTGTGGCTAAGGTAATTTTTACATATTTTTACAATTTTATTTATTATTCTTAAAGTTAATTGCATACAATTGCAATATTAGCCATTTTTAGGTTTATATTTGTCTCATGTTTATAAAATGAGATCATATATTTTTAAATTGTTAATTATACATTATAAATTATTTTAGTTCTTTTAATTTGTTTTCAAAACTTATTTACTATTTTTTATAAATTAAAAAGTAAAAGTGGCTATTTCAATTATAGCCCAAATTGGATTTCAATAATAAACCAAACTAGGTCCCCAATTTCCCCAGCCCAATTTCGATTTTAACCTGACCCCTAACCCAACTAAACCAACCCAACCCGGATCCCTACTTACCCCATTCAATCCATGCCGTTGATCAAAATGATCAATGGCTACCAGCTCTCCTTACCATTTTTAACCCAAACCAACCCCTTACCCTAAACCATTTTTCACCACCCGCTGCCCTTGAATTCCCCTTTATCTCAATTCTCTCTAAAACCTCACCTGAACCCTAGCTGCGGACCTCTAATCTCGCCCTAATCCACCCTAATACCTACTTAATCCATGGCCCCTCGTGGTCATTTAGGACGTGTATCAGCCTCCTATGGCTCCTGGATATTTGGTTTTGTGGTTTCATGACCAGACCTCTAAGGAGTCTAGTCTAGTCCTGCTCGACTGTTGTTCATGGCCTTTCTCCGGCTATCCACGACCTTTCTCCGGCCATTCATGGCCTTTCAAGGCAGATCCTTGACTTTTTTTGGTTAGATCATTAACTTTTGAGGTCTTTCCCACTTCATCCGGGTTTTCTGAAATGCTAGCTCTAAGAACTTCCAATTTTCTTTCAGATCTCTCTTAGATCTGTACTTAGTATGAATTTCTTAAGTGTTTTTCTCGAAGGTTCTTCAACTCTTCTTTCAAAACAACTCTTCATTTTTTCCAACGATTAGGATTTTGCCTTTAAGTTTTTTCAAAAGATTTCTTCTCTGATCTTAAAGATTGTTTGTGACTTTGCTTTGTTTAAAACGATTTGCTCATGTTGTTCTTCTATCTATTTCAGCTTGTTAAAAACCCTAATTCCTTTTAGTCTTATCTGAGTTCTAGAAATTGTTTGTTTAAATATATACTTATTCTTTGTTTTTGACTCTATTTTCCTTGTTTGACTTGTTTGATTTTGAGTTCTTACCATATCTTAAACTCGACTACTGTTGAAGCCCTAAATTTCTTAGAAGTTTTTCTCACCTGTTACTACTATGAGACCTTTACCTATTTCTGATTTCTCTTATCTGGTATTATGTTCTTCTTCACTATTGATTCTATGTGACTACTTTACTACTGTGCCTCGAAGATTTTCCTTACTACTGAATCCTAGCGTATTTCTGCCACTACTATATGTTTGTATTATCTCCTTTGCCAATGTGTTTGGCCTTGCATGTCTGATGCTTCTGTTCACTCTATTTATATACTGAAGTGCAGAATCATGTTTCTTTCTTGATTGATCTTGTGACTGATTGCAAACGCTTTTCTTTTATTAACCCTAATTTCACTCGCTTGTTTAAATTAATTAATTCCTTTCCCTTTACTGTGATATTTTACCTTGCTGAATCCTTTTTAAAATAAGCCTATTTTGTACTTGGACTTGATTGTTTACTTCATTTTTTTACTGCCCCTTATATGGCAATAATCAATCTGTCCAAACTTATTTCTTTCCTTAATTGAAACATGTTAGCACCTGTTAAGCCATGATTCCTTAATTAAAGGGAATCACTTGTTTAATTGATTCTGACTTGTGATTGTTTCCATGTTTGCATTAAGACTTTACTTATTACCATACTTATAACTCGTTTTCAAAAGTTATAAGTACCTACCCCTTCTTCTTTCAAGAGACGAAGAATTGGAGTTCAAAACACACACTCACACTTAAAACTCTCTCTTTCTTTACTGCTATTTGTGCTATTGACTTTTCTAGCCGGCTGAAGGCCAAGGCTAGACTGTGGAATCTTGCTAACTTTTCCTTAATGCACTTTGCTTCTCTACTGGTATGTCCTAATTAATTTTTCAAGCCTCAACAACAACATGCTCTCTTGAGCTGCTTCAGTTTTCTCATTTTTGTTTACTTCTGCTTATGTTTCTGCAGTCTTTTCACATTACTAGCATGCTGAAATATGTTCCCTTCCCTTTTACTTTTTGCATTAATGTTTCCCTATGTATGTACTTTGCCAGTCGCTTGTTATATGATTTGCTGACTTATCAATCCCAAACCCCACATCCCTTTTATGTTTCTTTGTTCTTTTGATTGGTTTGTGTCCATGCCAGCATCAGCTATTGCTGTGCATGACCAAACTTGCCCTTTCCAGGGTTATATGCTTCATACAATGCATTCCCAAAAACCCTCGACCCTCTGAGTAATTACTGATTATGTGTATTTTGAGCTACTACTACTGTTTTCAAATCACCATTTAATACTATTTCCAACCCAGTTTTTATAACGACCCGACCGGTCATTTTGAGCTCTAACATTGTTCAGCAGTTTGAGGCCATGATCAGCTTCCAGGAACTATTACTTGTACGCATTGTCGGAATAGAATTTCGGGAAATTCGGAGTTGATTCGGAAAGAGAATTCTCATTTCAAAAGCTTTAAGTTGTAAGAATTGGCTAAGATCATATTTATGAGTAAACAACATCAGAATCGGGATTCGAAGGTTCCCGCAGGTTTGTATGATGATTTTAGACTTGGGCGTATGCCCGGATTGTGTTTTTAATGATCCGGGAGAGTTTTGGCGCCTATTGTGGAAGTTAGTATTTTGGAAGAAATTTTATAAGTTCGGATTGAAGTGCATATTAGTGCTATCGATGTCCATTTGGGATTTTGAGTCAGGGATTAGCTTCGTATGGTGATTCTGGAGTTGGGAGCAAGATCGGAAGTGAATTCGGAGGCCCGTAGGTCATTTGAAGTTATTTGGCTAAAGATAGAAATCTGAAGGTTTTTGAGAAGTTTGACCGGAAGTGGACTATTTGGTATCGAGGTGGGAATCCGATTTTGGAAGTTGAAGTAGGTCCGTAATGTCGAATATTACTTGTGTGCAAAATTTAAGGTCAATCAGATGTGATTTGCGGGATTCGGCATCGAGAGTAGAAGTTTGAAATTCTAAAGTTCATAAGGCTTGGATTGGGGGTCGATTCACTATTTTAACATTGTTTGATGTGATTTGAGGCCTCGAGCAAGTCTGTAATGTGTTTTGGGACTAGTTGGTATGATTGATTGGGGTCCTCGGGGCCTCAGATGGTTTCTGGGTGACTAACGGATCAAAATTTGGAATTTTGGATATCTGAAGGGGTCTGGTTGCTGGTATAACCGCTTCTGCGGAGGGTTCACCGTAGAAGCGGCCCCGTAGAAGCGAGGAATTGAATCGCAGATGCGGTTTTGGGCTGTCAGTGAAGGGACCGCAGATGCGGTCATCTTTTCGCAGATACGGAACCGCACCTGCAGTGCAGAAGGCGCAGATGCAAAAAATGGTGGCCTAGTGAGGAACCGCAAAAGCGGTATTTGAACCGCACCTGCGGAACCCCAGAAGCGGTCATAGCACCACAGGTGTAGAAAGTGCTGGAGGCAGTGGGCTTGTTTTAAAGTTGGGATTTGGCAATTTTTCTCTCATTTTTTTTAGCATGGAGGATTTTGGAGAGCTTCAAGTGGGTTTTTCATCATCAACGATAAGGTAAGCTAATCATATTCGTCTTGAGTTAAATACATCGATTATGTATGGATTTTATCATGTAAATTGGTAGAAATTTGGGATTTTGGTGGAAAGACCTAGAAATTTATATTCTATGAATTTGACCACGATTTTGGGTATGAAATTAAGAGAAAATTATATATTTGAGTTCGTGAGGCTATGGGTAAACTTATTCTTCAAAAATTTTGGAAATCTGGGCACGTGGGCCTGATGGTGTTTTTGTCAACTTTCCAATCAGGGTTAGGAATTATTATAAATTGGATTAATATGAGTAGTTTATCATATATTAATAAATTTGCATAACTATTGGCTAATCCTGGAGTGTTTTGCATCAATTTGAGTTTCGAAAGGGCGTGGAAGGCCGGTTATGGATCTTTGGAGCGAGGTGAGTCTCCTTTCTAACCTTGTAAGAGGGAATTGTCCCCATAGGTGAAATAATTGGTTAAGTGTTCCTAATTATGGGGGCTACGTATGCATGAGGTGACGAGAGCCCGAGGGTAGTTACTATTATGCTATTGTCCGGGTAGTTAGGACCCAAAATCATGCTATACTTGGATTATTTGTGAACCTATTGATAACTTGAATTGCTTAAATCATATCGAAGTAGTAAATGAATTTCAAACAGAGAAAACTTCATTTTTCTTAAATGGTTAAAAGAGGATTTATTTTTATTGGATAATTACTCCGTGTGGACTTCTTGATTGACTGTCTGTGTGTTTATTTTTGGAACAGGCCGAACACCTCGGCAGATTAAATAGATCCATCTATGGTTCGCGTCGTTTGACCCTTGGCAGTCCAAAGTTTATTTTCTGTTGGATCGGGCCGTACGACCTCGGCATAAGTTGCGAATGCTTGCATTATTTGCCTTGAGATTTATTGATATTGATATCCGTTCTCCCCGACTTGAGATAATTGGAAACTAATGGATTATGAATCCGGAGATTTTTAATATAAAAAGGAATTTTTACCTGTTCGCGACTTACTTGAAATTTCTATCATTCTTAATAAATCCATGATTATTCACATTAACAGTATATCATTATTGGACCACTAGTAAGTGTCGAAGTCAACCATCTTGTCTCTACTTCTTCGAGATTAGACGGGATACTCATTAAGTACATGTTGTTTTCGTACTCATACTACACTTCTGTGCATTTTTGTTGCACAGGTATATGTAACCCTAGTGGCCTACTGGGCGTAGCAGCATGGTTGATACGGTGACTTAGGTGAGCTGCACTTCTCGAGGCGACCCGCAACCAGCAGAGTCTCTTTCAGTTATCTGTATTTATTTTCTGTCAAATATTATATTCTGGACGGTTGTCGTATTATATTATTTCTTAGAAATAGCTCATGTACTTCTGTCACCAGGTTCTGGGGATGTCTATGGGTTTATTCAAAAATTTAAAAATTGTCAAATATTTCATCATTTATTCAGTAGAATTTATTTCATCATTTATTCAGTAGAATTTATCACTTATTGTTTAAACGCATAAAAGAAGTGGTTTCAAAAATATTTAAAATGAGAATTTAATTAAGTATTATTGGTTGGCTTGCCTGACAGCGGTGTCCAGCGCCACCACTACCCTTTAGTGAATTTTTGGTCATGACAACATTGGTATCCTATTGGCAGATTGTGGCATCATATGTGACTTTTGATTATGTCCAGGGTGGCTTATTGCCTGAGCAGTTTGTACTGGGTGAGACGAGATCATTGGATTTAGGATCAGTGCAATCTAACTATATGAAGTATATTAAGGAGCTAAGACCATTATTTGGTTCAGAATGAGGTGATGTTTCTCGTCAGGAGTATAGACCCAATGATTTGTTGATTCAGCAGTCGGTTATGAATTTCTACACATCCCTTCCGTCATGGCGGTATTGTAAGAATTTGAGCAAGACCTATGTAGGTCATGAGGTGCAATGGGAGCATCAGATTCGTGGAATTTCGATTAAATTGATCAGAGAATGTTATTGTGGTCCTATGAGTAAAATGATGCAAGGTGTGAATTCAACTAAAGTATGCAGTCACGTCTTGGTACTACGTGTAGTGATTGATATAATGAGCGTAAGTTGGAAAGAGGCCTAGCACAGAATTCCGGATGTTGGAATTGGACTCTAAGGCTTATTTGCTTGAAAAAAGGGAAATATCTTCAGAATATCTTCACACATCATAAGTACCCAAAGAACCGATTATATCCATTAATATTCAGGTCCAACCTACTACCAACTTGTCCTAATTCTCCGACTTCCTCCTGAATTGCCTTCAAATCGATACCTTTCCTTGCTAAAACACTACTAGCCTTAACCAAAACTTGCCCCACAAACTTTAGTATAGAACCACACTGCCCTAAGGCTCATAAACTGTTGTATCCCTTCTTAAACACCCCCCAAAAGTAACATAACCGAGACACCCATTCTGAAGAGACCTTCTGTGTATTTAAATTTGTTCATCTTACCTTCCTGATACTGAACGTAGAATCCATAATGATATAGAAATATTGTGAGTCTCGACGCTGTTGACACCCAATTTTTTCGTATATATTTTCAAGATGCAAATAACTTCAAAATGGATTATATATGCATGTGTAAGAATATTCAAGTGTTGTATTATTTTTTACATAATATTAAAGTTTTTTAAATCAATTTATTTTCCTTTTTCATCCATAAAATCCCAATATTATGTCCAAAATTATTATTTTTGATGATTCATTTATTATATTCTTATATTTTATGGCTAATGTAAATTTTACATATTTTTATAATTTCATTTAGTATTTTTTAAAGTTTATTGCACACAATTGCAATATTAGCCATTTTTAGGTTTAAATTGTTTGTTTAAATATGTACTTGTTCTTTGTTTCTGACTCTATTTTCCTTGTTTGACTTGTTTGATTTTGAGTTCTTACCATCTCTTAAACTAGACTACTGTTGAAGCCTAAATTTCTTAGAAGTTTTTCTCACTTGTTACTACTGTAAGACCTTTACCTTTTTTCTGATTTCTCTTATTTGGTACTATGTTCTTCTTCACTATTGATTCTATGTGACTACTTGACCTACTTGACTACTGTGCCTCGAATATTTTCCTTACTACTGAATCATAGCCTATTTCTGCTACTATTGTATGTTTGTGTTATCACTTTTGCCAATGTGTTTGGCCTCGCATGTCTGAGGCTTCTCTTCACTATATTTATGTACTGAAGTGCAGAATCATGTTTCTTCCTTGATTGATCTTGTGACTGATTGTAAAAGCTTTTCTTTTATTTACCCTAATTTCACTCGCTTGTTTAAAGTAATTGATTCCTTTCCCTTTACTACGATATTTTACTTTGCTGAATCCTTTTTAAAATAAGCCTAATTTGTACTTGGATTTGGTTGTTTACTGCCCCTTATATGGCAATAATAAATCTGTCCAAACTAATTTTCTTTCCTTATTTGAAACCTGTCAGTACCTGTTAAGCCATGATTCCTTAATTAAAGGGAATCACTTGTGTAATTGATTCTGACTTGTTATTGTTTCCATGTTTGCATTAAGACTTTACTTATTACCTTACTTATCACTCGTTTTCAAAAGTTATAAATACCTACCCACTCTTCTTTCAAGAGATGAAGAATTGGAGTTCAAAACACGCACTCTTAAAACTCTCTCTTTCTTTACTGCTATTTGTGCTATTGACTTTTCTAGCCGGCTGAAAGCCAAGGCTAGACTGTGGAATCTTGCTTACTTTTCCTTACTGCACTTTGCTTCTCTATTGATATGTCCTAATTAATTTTTCAAGCCTCAACAACAACATGCTCTCTTTAGCTGCTTCATTTTTCTCATTCTTGTTTACTTCTGCTTATGTTTCTGCAATGTTTTTACATTACTAGCATGCTGAAAAATATTCCCTTCCCTTTTTCTTTTTAGATTATGTTTCCCTATGTATGTACTCTGTCAGTCGCTTGTTATATGATTTGCTAACTTATGAATCCCAAACCCCATATCCCCTTTGTGTGTCTTTGTTCCTTTGATTGGTTTGCGTCCATGTCAGCATCAACTATTATTGTGCATGACCAAACCTGCCCTTTCTAGGGTCATATGCTTCATATAATGCATTCCCAAAACCCCTCGACCCTCTGAGTGATTACTGATTCTGTGTATTTTGAGCTACTACTATTATTTTCAAATCACCCAAAAATACTGTTTCCAACGCAATTTTAATTGATCTCTGTCGTGCACTTCCACTGTATTCTTAGAACCTAGGTTCTTCCGCTCTTGTGTGAGCCTTGCCTTGGGACCCTTGAGCTCCATCTCAACTTGGACACATAAGGGCTGGACCTTCCACACTGCACTTATTCTTGTTTGGTTATGCAAACCCGGGTGTAAGCACGGCCCGGAGTCCCTTGAGACCCTTAGGGAACTTTGACACACCCAGGTATGAGAAATGTTTTGAACACAATGGGCATCTGAAGTGATTAATTATATAACTCAGATAGGAAGTCAAGAGAAGTCTTATTTTGGTTGTAATTTCTTATTTCTATACTTCTTTTGTAATTTAAGTATTTGGTCTGTAATAATTTGTAACAAACAATGGGGTTTGGCTAGTAAAAAGGGATGGGGGCAATTATGCATGTTTTAAGGATAGATATCCTGCCTATAGGATCTGTTTAACAAAGTTTCGCATGTTTTGCTTCCACACTTAGATATCCTGCCTATAGGATCTGTTAAATGAGTTCTGCATGTTTTACTTCCACGCTTAGACATCACGCCTATAGGATCTAATGGCTAATCAGATATCATGCCTACAAAGTTAAAATCAGCTTCTAAATTTGATGTCATACACATAAGGTTAATATCAATATTTTTATAGAGATCATGCCTATAGGAATTTTGCCGTGATCAAATAAATCCTGCCTACTCCATTTCATGTTCAATTAGATACCATGCCTATAGGACCAAAATTAGCCTTGAATACTTAGATACCATGTTTGTAGGAATAAGAATCAGTTATAATAGAAATCATACCTATAGGATTTAAAACCAGTTTAGTTAAAAAATCAATTTGACTCGTACTATTCTGAATCAGTTTAATCAACCTAGTCCTTTATCAATACGGTTTAAAAAGGATGCCTATAAGATCCAAGTCACTCGTTTAGAACTATTTATTGCTTTACTACATTCCTAATCAGCAATAGATATCATGCTCCTAGGACATCACTATTATGCCTAGGCAAGCCTTAGGTAATAATAGGGATAAAATGGAATCCGCCTTTATCTAATTAGCAACTGCTAAAACCAGTAGGCACGTATGATTCAGACTTCTTATTTGAGCTATATAAGGAATCTGGTTCTAACTCAAATCCCTTACATTAAGATTTTTAAAATTCAGACTTCAGATGTGCTTGAGTCGTGCTATTTATATGTACTGTTTGTGGATGACTATATGAGCCTCTTACTGCCTACATGTTTTCCTTTTTAAATGAAGTCCTACGTGATTTGTATGTGTCCTTAGCCTTTTGCCTTTAAACCTGAGAGTCAACCTAAATCCTCCCTATTATAGGAATAGTAGTCCTAAATTCCTCCGGTACTGATAGGAATGTGATGGGTAATAGCACACAATAGAGTTCAAGACCAATCCGCGCTTTACATACCTTTACAGGGTGGGAAGGGTAGATATAGATATGATGACCGGTGCGCTAATACTACGTGTAGCCCCTCTTTTGAGGAGTGATTACCGAGTATTGCATTGATGTGATCCATATTATAAATAAACCTAGGAACCCCTTTATATTCATCAGCATGCTTAGTATAACTCTCTCAAAACTTTGCTTTATTTTATCATTTCCAAACACTTGTGTATTTAAAATCCCCTTTTATTTGAGCCTTGTTTATTTACGTGTTAATTGAACAAATTCACAAAGAAGTATCTAGAGGGGAACCACACTAGTGGATCCTGAGGGGTGCCTAATACCTTCCCCATGGGATAATTTCAATCCCTTCTCTATCTTTGGTTATCAAGCATAGTTGTAGTTGAACCCCATATGTGCCCTAAGCGCACCTTAAAATTTTTAGGTGGCGACTCTTTAAAAATTGCAAAACCCCTTTCCCAAAAGGAAAGAGTAGTCCCAACCAAATGTCATAAACCCGATATCTGCGAAGGAAAAAGGGGGCACGACAGCATGGCGACTCTGCTGGGGATTTCTTTAGGCTTTTACCATTTCTGATTATTCTTGTGAATTTGTATCTCTCCCTGTGTGCAATTATATGTTTAATTCCTTTAAGCATTTAATTTCTTCTTTAGAAGTAAAACTGACATATCTTATTTGTTTTATTTTCTTTATTGCTTTAAATTATAAAACTATTGTATTTACCGCTTTCTTAATGTGCAAATACATGTAAACATACTTTTAATTATTGCATAATCATGCTCAACATCATACTCCACTCGTGCCCAAAATAAATACTATAGCAACGCTTATAATGAGCGGTTGCGCTCTTCCTATATCATTAGCCCCTAAATTCGGATAGACATATTTGCGGTAAAACTAGTCGATCAGCGGTGCAATTGGCAGTTCTGAGCCTTCCCCCTTGAGTTGTCTGCTCAAGGGTACCAGTGTAAAATACCATCGAAACCTTACTCTATTTAAATTGTGCATGCATCACGGTCAAACCTAGCCGGATCAGTTATGTCGTCCACATAATGATCCTTTAAGATAGCCTCGTCCAAAGTCCACTGGGTTTCCCTAAAATCCAAAACGGACGTCGTCACGTTTTGTGAATTTATTTGGAAATCTAGATGCTTCTTACTAATCATTGATATTAAATAGTCGAGTCTTGTGGGGGAGGGTCTAACCTTATTTGCCTTGCAGAAATATAAGGCACGAAATCCCAGATTCGGCATGGTCACCAACATCCACCCAAGGTTGCTAAGCAGGTGGAAAGATTTACACTCTAGTGATCAGAATCTCATCAGAAAATATCTAGGAAATCTACCATCCCTCTTGGAAATCCAACTTCCCCAGGGTTCGAAATTTGGCCAACCTATCCTTTTCCCTCAGCACCCCAGACATCAACTTCCCCAACGTTTAAAATCCTACTCCTCCACAAAAGCAACCAAATCATCCCACTGCTCCAACAAAGAACCAATGCAATACTTGCCACACTGCAAACAACATTCCACTACTCATCCCCGAACCGCAAAACTCCACAAATGACCATTTCCACACTCACACACCAGGCCACCACAACAATCCCATATACATGGAGACCATTCCACTCTCCACCCAACCTATATCTTGCACACTTGAGTCCGATGAAAAAGATTTACTTATCACAAACTTGGCGGAACAGCTTAAGAAATTAACCAGCCAAATCCAGGGCGTCGAAGGAAGTAAAGGGATCGAAGGGTTGAACTATGAAGATCTTTTCATACAGCCCGATGTTGAACTACCGGAGGGGTAAAAACCTCCCAAGTTTGAGATGTTTGACGGTACAAGTGATCCAAGAGTCCATCTAAGAACATATTGTGACAAGCTGGTGGGGGTAGGAAAAGATGAAAGGATCCGCATGAAGCTGTTCATAAGGAGTCTGAAAGGAGATGCACTATCTTGTACATCAGCAAAGATCCTAAGAAGTGGTCGAGCTGAGTAGGTATGGCATCTGATTTTATGGATAGGTTCAGGTTTAACACAAAGAACGTGCGAAACGTGTTCTATATCCAGAATCTAAAGAAGAAGCAAATGGAGACATTTCGCGAGTATGCTACTCGCTGAAGGTCCGAAGATGCTAAGGTCAGGCCCGCCTTACAAGAAGTACAAATGAACAAGTTCTTTGTTCGGGCTCAAGACCTGCAATACTATGAACGGTTGATGGTAATTGAGAATCATAAGTTTTCTAACATTATCAAGATTGGGGAACAAATTGAAGAAGGTATTAAGAGCGGTATTGTTACAAACTTTGAGCCCTTGCAAGCTACAAATAAGGCCTTGCAATCTAGTGGTGTGTCTAAGAAGAGGGACGTAGGGGCCGTGATGGTTGCACAAAGCACCAAGTCTCCTCTCAAATACCAAACCTACCCAATACCTCACATATCAACCAGCCCCAAATTACCAAGTACCATCCTACAAGCTTCACCACCAACTTATCAGTCACATCCACCTCTCAAATATCAGCCTACCTCACCCAGATACTCCTAGCCTGCTCATGTCTACCAAACTTACAGTGCCCAACCATTTCATTACCAATCACCCCCCATACGCCAAAACTTCCCCAGGCCCCGAACTAATTTTGATCGGAGGCCTCCAAAATAATACACAACCATTGTCGGACCCATTGATAAGCTATATGAGAGACTCAAAGCACTGGTTATGTCACCCTCGTCCCTACTACAACCCCTAAAAATCTTTCTCAGTAGGTTAACCCAAGAAAGACTTGTACGTACCACTCCAGCATGAAGGGACACACCATCGATGAATGCCACTCTTTAAAAGACAAAATACAGTCTCTGATTGATATCAAAGTCATTGTAGCAAAGGAAGCTGCTCCGAACATCCGCAACAACCCTCTACCAGACCATAAAAGTGGGGTATTTACATGATTGAAGTAGAGGGTGATTGGAATCCCAAGGGATCCATTAGATTGATCGTGGAAGGCGATGATCCAAAGAAACCAGCAGCTACTCTCAACCCCATCATAGTCCAGATCCAACCGTCTGAGGTCACTGAGGTAGATGTGTCTATCCCTCTTGAGTTTAAAGCAGCGCCGTCAACAAAGGCACAAGCACCATTTGAGGTTGAACTTTTTCCACCCAGAGAACATGTTCCATTCAAAGTAAAGATATCCGCACCAATCCCAGTGGCGATATCCACCATGCCCTCATTCTACACAAAAGCTATACCATGGGATTATACAGCCGAGGCTTGGAGGCAAAGTTAGGTTCGAAGAGACTGTTGCAGCATATTGTATGTTAAGAACTGGGAGAGTCTATACCCCTAAACATCTAGCTGAGTCAAGCAAGCAGACCTCTAACCAGCCACTTATCATTGAGATAGGTCTAGACGACCTTTGGAGGAAAATACAGGCCAAAGAGTATTTGGTCATCGACTAGCTAAACAAAATACCAGCATAAATATCCATCCTCTCATTCCCGCAGAATTCCAAGACACACAAAAACGCTCTGTTGAAGGTGCTTAGTGAAGCATATGTACTAAGTAACATCACTAGCGGGGAAATGACTAATATGGTGGGACAAGTATTGGAAAGCCATAAAATCACCGTCTATGAGGACGAGCTTCCACCTGAAGGGTTGTCTCATAACAAAGCCATGTACATCACCGTGCAATGCAAAGACTACTTCATTACTAGGATCCTAATCGAAAGGGGTTCCAGCCTTAAAATATATCCGTTGATAAAAATCAAGAAGTTGGGAAAAGGGTTGCATGAGATAAAAGAAGGAGCAATCAATGTGAAAGCTTTTGATGGGTCTCAGAGGTCCACCATTGGTAAGATTAGCCTGTGTCTGCAAATGGCACCAACCTAGTTCGAGGTCGACTTTTAAGTGATGGATGTTCCAGCATCTTACAACTTGCTGCTAGGAAGACCATGGATTCATGCTGTTGGGACTGTAGCTTTAACGCTGCAGCAGGCTATAAAATTTCAATGGTATCACCAGGAAGTGATCATTCACGATGACAGCAGCAATCCTATTTACAGTCGCCAGAACATTCCGGCAATCGGAGGAAGAAGAAAGCTAGGTGAAGAGACCTACCACCACATCGAGCGGGTCAATGCTGTCGATAAGGAAAAATGGTGGGATAACAAGATAGAGAGCATATTGAATTGGAGTGGGTACGAACTTGGCAAAGGACTCGGCAAGAACCTCCAAGGGATCTCTAAACCTATAAAACTCAAGAAACATGGCACTACCTTTAGTCTGGGATATGAATACACCTGGGAGGAGTTCAATAGTTGGTCGCCACCATGGCGCGGTCCTTACTACCCGTTAGAGCAACCAATACCACACCTGGAGCAGACTTTCAAACAGGTTGACGTCATCTATGGGACAAACGAAGAAGAAGCACTCGCAGTAGTAAAAAACCTATTTTTAGAGGACAATGATATGAATTGTTGTGTTATTCTCGAGGATGAGGGGGAGGAAGGTCCTTCCATACAAGCTGTGAGTAGAGGGGCACACCTCAATAATGGGACCATCAGGACCACCACAACCCAACGAGCCTCGGGGTAGCAAGGCTAAAACAAGCAATATTTACTATTTTATTTACTGAATGATTTTCTTTTTGCATTTTTTCAATTTTCGCAATAAGATATTCTACGTTCAAAACAATCATTCAATTTATCAAAGCATGTTTTATTTTTTCCAATGAATTAATATTTATTTCTATCATTTTTCTCCTTACTTTACCTATACAACATTACTATTACTTATCTTGATGAACCAATGGTTGTGACATGCAATGAGACAATGCAACAAACAGACATCGACTTAGAAAAAGATGACATACTTTAGGAGACTGTCAAATAAGCTGAGAACTTTGAAAACAGACCTAAGTCCAACCTGGACGAAATCGAAATTGTTAACCTGGGAGATGAATAAAATGTCAAGGAAACACGAATCAGCATTCACTTATCACCATCAGAGAAGAAAGAATGCACAGATTTTCTAAATGAGTATGAGGACATATTCGCCTGGTCATATGATGACATCACCGGTTTGAGTACGTCTATTATGGCTTACAAACTGCCAACTGATCTAATGTGTCTGTCGGTAAAATAAAAGCTCAGAAAGCACAAACCTTATATGAGTCTGAAAATCAAGGAAGAAGTCACCAAGCAGATTAAAGACAAGGTTCTCAGGGTGGTTGAGTACCCGACATGGTTAGCCAACATTGTGCCAGTACCAAAGAAGGATGGGAAGGTTAGAGTCTATGTCAACTACTGGGATCTCAACCGCACTAGTCTGAAAGATGACTTCCATCTACCGAATATACACATCCTGATTGATAATTGCGCCAAGCATGAGCTACAGTCATTCATGGATTGCTTCACTAGTTACCATCAGATCTGAATGGATGAGAAAAATGCTTAGAAAATGGCTTTCATTACACCATGGGGAGTTTATTATTACAAGATGGTGCAATTCAGCCTGAAGAATACAAGGGCCACCTACATGAGGGCTATGACAACCATTTTCCATGATATGATACACAAGGAGATAGAGGTATATGTGGATGATGTTATCATCAAATCCAAGAAGGCCACCGACCACATAGAAGATGTAAGGAAGTTTTTCAATAGACTACGGAGGTACAACCTGAAGCTAAACCCCGCAAAGTGTGCATTTGGGGTTCCTGCTGGAAAGTTGCTTGGTTTTATTATGAGCCACCAAGGAATAGAATTGGATCCATCAAAGGTTAAAGCCATTCAAGAATTACCACCGGCAAAGAACAAGAATTATGTGATGAGTTTCTTGGGAAGGCTAAACTATATTAGCCGATTCATAGCATAGTCTACAGTTATTTATGAGCCAATCTTTAAAATTCTAAAGAAGGACACCGCTACCAAATAGAGCGATGACTTCAAAAAAGGCCTTCGATAGAATCAAGGAGTACCTGTCCACACCACCAGTCCTAGTTCCTCCAGAGCCAGGTACACCCTTACTGCTCTACCTTGCAGTGTTAGATGGAGCTTTCGACTGCATTTTGGGGCAACATTATGAAACGAGGAGAAAGGAACAAGACATTTATTATCTTAGCAATAAGTTCACTCCATACAAAGCCTAGTATTCTCTTTTGGAATGCACCTGCTGTGCTTTGACTTGGGTAGCTCAGAAGCTGAGACATTACTTATGTTCCTATACTACGTATCTCATATCTAGGATGGATCCTTTGAAGTACATCTTTCAGAAATCCATGCCCACTAGCAATCTAGCCAAGTGGAAAATCCTGTTGAGTGAGTTCAAAATTGTTTACGTAACTCAAAAAGCGGTCAAGGGACAGGCAATTGCAGACCACCTTGCCGAAAACCCCGTGGATGGGGAATATAAACCCTTGAAAATGTATTTTCCTGATGAAGAGCTATCATTCATGGAGAAGACATTGCAGAATCCTATGATGGCTGGAGAATGTTCTTCGATGGAGCGAAAAACTTTAAAGGAGTTGGCATAGGATCGATATTGGTATCAGAAATCGGTCAGCATTATCCAGTGTCCGCCAAACTCAAGTTCCCCTGTACCAACAATATGGCCGAATATGAAGCATGCATCTTAGGGATAAAGATGGCCATTGACATGAACTGCAAGAGCTGCTGGTGATCGGAGATTCAGATTTACTCATACATCAGGTATGAGAAGAATGGTCAACCAAGAACTCCAAGATACTCCCATATCTGCATCTTGTACAGGAATTGAGAAAGAGATTCATGAAGACATAATTCCAACATGTTCCTAGAGTCCAGAATGATTTTGCTGATGCATTGACCACCTTATCATCTATGATACAGCATCCTGACAAGGATTTCAATGATCCCATTCCAGTGAAAATTCACAATCATCCAGCTTACTGTGCCCATGTTGAAGGGGAAGCAGACAGAAAACCTTGGTTTCATGATATCAAGGAATATCTGGCAAAAGGAGAGTACCCAGAGCTTGCTAATTATACTCAGAAATGCACACTTCGGAGATTGTCCAACAACTCTTTCACATCGGAGGAATCCTATATAGGAGGACTCCTGATTTGGGACTATTAAGATGTGTCGACACAAAAGAAGCATCCAAGTAGATGCAGGGACCTGTGGTACACATATGAACAATTTTGTCTTAGCAAAGAAGATGCTCCGGGCAGATTACTTTTGTATGACTATGGAAACAGACTGCATCCAGTATGTCCGGAAATGCCATTGCTGCCAGATACATGCAGACATAATAATGGTACCTCCAAGCGAGCTCAACACAACAAGCTCATCATGGCCATTCGCCGCCTGGGGAATGGACGTCATTGGACCAATTGAGCCTACCACTTCCAACGGACACAGGTTTATCCTAGTGGCAATTGACTATTTCACCAAGTGGGTCGAAGCAGCGTCTTACAAAGCAGTAACTAAGAAAGTCATGACAGACTGTCCGCGACCGCATTGTTTCTCGATTAGGTATTCTAGAGTTAATCATTACTGATAATGGCTCCAATCTCAACAATGACTTGATGAAAACCATGTGTGAAACCTTTAAGATCAGACAAAAGAATTCCACGACCTACATGCCTCAAATGAATGGAGTTGTGGAAGCCGACAACAAGAATATCAAAAAGATATTGAGTTAAAATGATAGAGAAGCATAAACAGTGGTACGAGAAGTTATCATTTGCTCTATTAGGGTATCACACCACTGTCCGCACATCGACCGGGGCAACCCCCTATATGCTGGTTTACGGCACATAGGCCGTTATTCCCGCTGAAGTAGAAATTCCTTCCCTAAGGATCACATAGGAAACTGAGCTCAACGACACAGAATGGGTCAAGAGTCATTATAAGAAACTAGCTCTTATAGACGGAAAGAGAATGGATGTGGTCCACCATGGTCAACTCTATCAGAACAGAATGTCCAGAGCCTTCAACAAAAGAGTCAAGTCAAGACGTTTCACACTAGGGCAGCTGGTGTTTAAGAAAATTTTTCTGCATCAAGATGAAGCCAAAGGGAAGTTCTCTCCCAACTGGCAGGGCCTATACATGGTTAACCGGGTTTTGATAGGAGGAGCCCCCATAGTTGCAGAAATGCACGGAGAAGTATGGCCAAAGCCGATTAATTTAGATGCAGTCAAGAGTTACTATGTGTAACCTTTATGTTTTGCCTATATGATGTAAATTGAACTATGCCTAACTTGATTCCCGTTTAAGAGGGGATACGTAGGCAGCCTTATGGATTCGGTCACAATCCAATACAATTTTCATTTCCCCCCGCAATTGGAAACTGGGGCATAATTTTGAGGAGGACCCTCAAAATTCCGAAGTAATTTCAGCCGATCGCCGCACAAGCAATAGGCAGAAATGCCAACCCATAAAACTGGGGCAGAATGTTGCGGAGGACCCTCAAAATTCCATAGCAGGAGAGTTCGCAATGTCCTAAATTGCATCACAGTCGGCAGTTCATCTAAAACTATTTTTAATTATACATTTACATCATACTCTTACAAAATCGTGCATGTCTATTATTGAAACAGCTTTATTTAAGCGACGCTACCCCAACGATACAGACGGTATCGCCAGATCAAAGCCGAACAAGTCAAGCAAAGCCAGCAGGGATATGACTAACATTCCCCTTTACAAAACCCACGATTTTTCTTTGGATGCAGGCACTAGGATTACAAAATCGTTGAACACATTGTACGCCCATGTAACAAACATTGTTCAAGAATACGATTCTCTGAACCATTGCACTTACCAACATTTGCTATCAGCACGCACCAGATATGTTCCATATGTCAAAATGCTCCCAGTAATCACCACGCCGCAATCTGCTATCAGCTAAGAAAACTCTATTGTCATTTGCTATTTTATTCCTTGCATAAGGCTACCATTCTGCCTTCTAAGGTTAAGCTCTACCTCTAATTGCATAAGGCTACCATTCTGCCTTCCAATCTGCATAAGGCTACCATTCTGACTTCCAAGTTTAAGCTCTACCTCTATCTGCATCTTCATTGTATAAGGCTACTATTCTGCCTTCCAACTTGCATAAGGCTACCATTCTGCCTTCCGGACATGCATAAGGCTAATATTCTGCTTTTCGAGGTTAAACTCTACCTCTATCTGCATATGCATTGCATAAGGCTACCATTCTACCTTCCAACTTGCATAAGGCTACTATTCTGCTTTCTGAGGTTAAGCTCTACCTCTATCTGCATCTGCATTGCACGGCTCAAAGATCGCCATATTGCACGGCTGAAAGACTGCCACATTGCACGGCTAAATGATCACTATATTGCACGGCTGAAAGATCGCCACATTGCACGGCTGAAAGATTGCCATATTGCACGGCTGAAAGATCACCACATTGCACGGCTGAAAGATTGCCACATTGCACGGCTGAAAGATCGCCACATGATACTGCATCTCTCATGGGCGGAAATATTGCCAACCCATCCAAAGGTGTCATCGTTCGAAGGCACCATCCTCATAGCCTGAGAACACCATGTCATGTCCTGAGGACCCCTTTCAATCTTTTTGCATATCACTATTCAAAGGCGTCATGGTTTGGAGGCACCATCCTCATAGCCCGAGAGCATCATTTCATGGCATGTGAATCCTTTATCATACGTTTCATGGCCTAGGGCATCATGGTCAAAGACGTCATCCTAACCATTCTAAGACATCATTCATGGTCCAACGGGAATTTGCATCATATCTAAATTTATGCAGAATATATGCTTGTATTACTTATTTACAGGTGAACCGGCATGCAGCAGCCATCCCGGCAGGAACATCTCCGCTCCAGTGCCCGCAACCACATCAAACCTAACCATTCCCATAATACATCCACTTACATAGCATAGATATTGCATTCGTTCTTGGAAAGTACCCATCGGCATACTCCGCCGACGGATCCTGAACTACATACGGCCTGATTCCTATAAAACTAGGGATATGTAGGCAACTCAGAAGCCAGGGTGTGTCCTGAATCTTTCAAACCATTTCGCTCGGTCAAAATTTGCCATCATATCTTTACCCGAAAACTCTTCCACCCTTCCCGGGTAAAGATGGTCAGCTGTTGACACCCAATTTGTCCCTATATATTTTTAATATGGAAAATAACTTCAAAATAGCGTATATATGCATATGTAAGCATATTCAAGTGTTTTATTATCTTTTTCATAATTTTAAAGGTTTTTAAATCAATTTATTTCCCTTTTTCATCCATAAAATCCCAATAATTATGTCCAAAATTATTATTTTTGATGATTCATTTATTGGATTCTAATATTTTATGGCTAAGGTAATTTTTACATATTTTTACAATTTTATTTAGTATTCTTAAAGTTAATTGCACACAATTGCAATATTAGCCATTTTTAGGTTTAAATTTGTCTCATGTTTATAAATTGGGATCATATATTTTTAAATTGTTAATTATACATTATAAATTATTTTAGTGCTTTCAATTTGTTTTCAAACTTATTTACTATTTTTTATAAATTAAAAGGGAAAAGTGGCTATTTCAATTATAACCCAAATTAGATTTCAATTATAACACAAATCAGGTACCCAATTTCTCCATCCCAATTTCAGTTTTAACCCGTCCCCTAACCCAACTAAACTAACCCAACCCAGATCCCTACCTACCCCATTCAATCCAGGCCGTTAATCAAAATGATCAATGGCTACCAGCTCTCCTTACCATTTTTAACCCAAACCAACCCCTTACCCTAAACCATTTTCCACCACCCGCTGCCCTTGTATTCCCCTTTCTCTCAATTCTCTCTGAAAGCTCACGTGAACCCTAGCCGCGGCCCCCTAATCCCACCCTAATCTACCCTAATACCTGCCTAATCCATGGCCCTTCGTGGTCATTTAGGACATGTATCAGCCTCCTATGGCTCCTAGATGTTTGGTTTTGTGGTTTCATGACCAGACCTCTAAGGAGTCTGGTCTAGTCCTGCTCGACTGTTGTTCATGGCCTTTCTCCGGCTATCTACGAACTTTCTCCGGCCATTCATGGCTTTTCAAGGCAGATCCTTGACTTTTTCTGGTTAGATCATTAACTTTTGAGGTCTTTCCCACTTCATTTGGGTTTTATGAAATGCTAGCTCTAAGACCTTTCAATTTTCTTTCAGATCTCTCTTAGATCTGTAATTACTATGAATTTCTTAAGTGTTTTTTTCGAAGGTTCTTCAACTCTTCTTTCAAAACGACTCTTCATTTTTTCCAACGATTACGGTTTTGCCTTTAAGTTTTTTCAAAAGATTTCTTCTCTGATCTTAATGATTGTTTGTGACTTTGCTTTGTTTAAAACGATTTGCTCATGTTGTTCTTCTATCTATTTCAGCATGTAAAAACCTTAGTTCATTTTAGTCTTATCTGAGTTCTGGAAATTGTTTGTTTAAATATGTACTTATTCTTTGTTTTTGACTCTATTTTTCTTGTTTGACTTGTTTGATTTTGAGTTCTTACCATCTCTTAAACTCGACTACTGTTGAAGCCCTAAATTTCTTAGAAGTTTTTCTCACATGTTACTGGTGTGAGACCTTTACCTGTTTCTAATTTCTCTTATCTGGTACTATGTTCTTCTTCACTATTGATTCTATGTGACTACTTGACTACTGTGCCTCGAATTATTTCCTTACTACTGAATCCTAGCCTATTTCTGCCACTACTATATGTTTGTATTATCTCTTTTGCCAATGTGTTTGGCCTTGCATGTCTGATGCTTCTGTTCACTCTATTTATATAATGAAGTGCAGAATCATGTTTCTTCCTTGATTGATCTTGTGACTGATTGCAAAAGCTTTTCTTTTATTAACCCTAATTTCACTCGCCTGTTTAAATTAATTAATTCCTTTCCCTTTATTGCGATATTTTACCTTGCTGAATCCTTTTTAAAATAAGCCTATTTTGTACTTGGACTTGATTGGTTACTTCATTTTTTTACTGCCCCTTATATGGCAATAATCAATCTGTCCAAACTTATTTCTTTCCTTAATTGAAAGATGTTAGTACCTGTTAAGCCATGATTCCTTAATTAAAGGGAATCACTTGTGTAATTGATTCTGACTTGTGACTATTTTCATGTTTGCGTTAAGACTTTACTTATTACCTTACTTATCACTCGTTTTCAAAATTTATAAATACCCACCCCCTTTTCTTTTAAGAGACGAAGAACTGGAGTTCAAAGGCACACTCACACTTAAAACTCTCTCTTTCTTTACTGCTATTTGTGCTATTGCTTTGTCTAGCCGGCTGAAGGCCAAGGCTAGACTGTGGAATCTTGCTAACTTTTCCTTAATGCACTTTTCTTCTCTACTGGTATGTCCTAATTAATTTTTCAAGCCTCAACAACAACACGCTCTCTTGAGCTACTTCAGTTTTCTCATTTTTGTTTACTTCTGCTTATGTTTCTGCAGTTTTTTTACATTACTAGCATGCTGAAATATGTTCCCTTCCCTTTTTCTTTTTGCATTAATGTTTCCCTATGTATGTACTTTGCCAGTCGCTTGTTATATGATTTGCTGACTTATCAATCCCAAACCCCACATCCCTTTTATGTGTCTTTGTTCTTTTGATTGGTTTGTGTCCATGCCAGCATCAGCTATTGTTGTGCATGACCAAACTTGCCCTTTCCAGGGTTATATGCTTCATACAATGCATTTCCAAAAAACCCTCGACCCTCTGAGTAATTACTGATTATATGTATTTTGAGCTACTACTACTGTTTTCAAATCACCCTTTAATACTGTTTCCAACTCAATTTTTGTAACGACCCGACCGGTCATTTTGCGCTCTAGCTTCGTTCAGCAGTTTGAGGCCATGATCAACTTCCAGGAAATATGACTTGCACGTGTGGTCGGAATAGAATTTCGGGAAATTCGGAGTTGATTCGGAAAGAGAATTCTCATTTCAGAAGCTTTAAGTTGTAAGAATTAGATATGATCAGATTTATGAGTAAACGATATCAGAATCGGGATTCGAACGTTCCCGCTGGTTTGTATGATGATTTTAGACTTGGGCATATGCCCGGATTGTGTTTTTGATGATCCGGGAGCGTTTTAGCGCCTATTGTGGAAGTTAGTATTTTGGAAGAAATTTTATAAGTTCGGATTGAAGTGCATATTAGTGTTATCGATGTCCGTTTGGGATTTCGAGTCTGGGATTAGCTTCGTTTGGTGATTCTGGAGTTGGGAGCATGATCGGAAGTGAATTCGGAGGTCTGTAGGTCATTTGAAGTTATTTGGCTAAAGATAGAAATTTGAAGCTTTTTTAGATCGAGGTCGGAATCCGATTTCGGAGGTTGGAGTAGGTCCGTAATGTCGAATATGACTTGTGTGCAACATTTGAGGTCAATCGGACGTGATTTGACGGGTTTCGGCATCGAGAGTAGAAGTTCGAAATTCTAAAGTTCATAAAGCTTGGATTGGAGGTCGATTCACTATTTTAACATTCTTTGATGTGATTTGAGGCCTCAAGCAAGTCTGTAATGTGTTTTGGGACTGGTTGGTATGATTGGTTGGGGTCCCGGGGGCCTCAGATGGATTCTGGGTGACTAACGGATCGAAATTTGGAATTTTGGATATCTGAAGGGGTCTGGTTGCTGGTATAACCACTTCTGCGGAGGGTTCACCGTAGAAGCTGCCCCATATAAGCGAGGAATTGAATCACAGATGCAGTTTTGGGTTGTCAGTGAAGGGACCGCAGATGCGGTCATTTTTCCGTAGATACGGGACCGCACCTGCAGTAGAGAAGGCGCATAAGCAAAAAATGGTGGCCTAGTGAGGAAATGCAGAAGCGGTATTTGAACCGCACCTACGGAACAGCACCTGCGGAACTGCAGAAGCGGTCATTGCACCACAGGTGCGGAAAGTGCTGGAGGCAGTGGGCTTGTTTTAAAGTCGGGATTTGGCAATTTTTCTCTCATTTTCTCTTAGCATGGATGATTTTGGAGAGCTTCAAGAGGGTTTCTCATCATCAACGATAAGGTAAGCTAATCCTATTCGTCTTGAGTTAAATACATCTATTATGTATGGATTTTATCATGTAAATTGGTAAAAATTTGGGATTTTGGTGGAAAGACCTAGAAATTTATATTCTTGGTATTTTACCACGATTTTGGGTATGAAATTAAGAGAAAATTATATATTTGAGTTCGTGAGGCTATGGGTAAACTTATTTTTCAAATATTTTGAAAATCTAGCACGTGGGCCTGATGGTGTTTTTGTCAACTTTCCCATCGGGGTTAGGAATTGTTATAAATTGGATTAATATGAGTAGTTTATCGTATATTAATGGATTTGCATAACTATTGGCTAATCCTGGAGTGTTGTGCATCAATTTGAGTTTCGGAAGGGCGTGGAAGGCCGGTTATGGATCTTCGGAGCGAGGTGAGTCTCCTTTCTAACCTTGTAAGAGGGAATTGTCCCCATAGGTGAAATAATTGGTTAAGTGTTCCTAATTGTGGGGGCTACGTATGCACGAGGTGACGAGAGCCCGTGTGTAGCTACTATTATGCTATTATCCAGGTAGTTATGACCCAAAAGCATTCTATACTTGGATTATTTGTGAACCTATTGATAGTTTGAATTGCTTAAATCACATCGAATTAGTAAATTAATTTCTAAACAGATAAAACTTCATTTTTCTTAAATAGTTAAAAGAGGATTTGTTTTTATTGGATAATTACTCCGTGTGGACTTCTTGATTGACTGCCTATGTGTTTATTTTTGGAACGGGCCGAACGCCTCGGCAAATTAAATAGATGCATCTA
The DNA here is from genome assembly GCA_026770625.1 of Nicotiana glauca. Classification (NCBI taxonomy): domain Eukaryota; kingdom Viridiplantae; phylum Streptophyta; class Magnoliopsida; order Solanales; family Solanaceae; genus Nicotiana; species Nicotiana glauca. Next base: position 113,950 of record MU760664.1, read on the forward strand.
TGGTTCGCGCCGTTTGACCCTCGGCAGTGCACAGTTTATTTTCTGTTGGATCGGGCCGTACGACCTCGACATGAGTTGCGTATGCTTGCATTATTTTCCTTGAGATTTATTGATATTGATATCTGCTCTCCCCGACTTGAGATAATTGGAAACTTATGGATTATGAATCCAGAGATTTTTAATATAAAAAGGAATTTTTTCCTGTTCGCGACTTACTTGAAATTTCTGTCATTCTTAATAAATCCATGACTATTCGCATTAATAGTATATCATTATTGGACCACTAGTAAGTGTCGAAGTCGACCATCTCGTCTCTACTTCTTCGAGATTAGACGGAATACTCATTGAGTACACATTGTTTTCGTACTCATACTACACTTCTGTGCATTTTTGTTGCACAGGTACATGTAACCCTAGTGGCCTACTAGGCGTAGCAGTATGGTTGATACGGTGACTTAGTGGAGCTGCACTTCTCGATGCGACCCGCAACCAGCAGAGTCTCTTTCAATTATCTGTATTTATTTTCTGTCAAATATTATATTCTGGACGGTTGTTGTATTATATTATTTCTTAGAAATAGCTCATGCACTTGTGACATCGGGTTCTAAGAATGTCTATGGGTTTATTCAGAAATTTAAAGTTGTCAAATGTTTCATCATTTATTCAGTAGAATTTATCATGTATTATTTAAACGCATAAAAGAAGTGGTTTCAAAAATATTTAAAATGAGAATTTAATTAAGTATTATTGGTTGGCTTGCCTGACAGTGGTGTCCGGCGCAACCACTACCCTTTAGTGAATTTTGGGTCATGACAACATTGGTATCCTATTAGCACATTGTGGCATCATATGAGACTTTTGATTATGTCTAGGGTAGCTTATTGCCTGAGTCGTTCGTACTGGGTGAGACGAGATCATTGGATTTAGGATCAGTGCAATCTAACTATATGAAGTATATTAAGGAGCTAAGACCATTATTTGGTTCAGAATGAGGTGATGGTTCTTGTCAGGAGTATAGACCCAATGATTTGTTGATTCAGCAGTCGATTATGAATTTCTACACATCTCTTCCGTCATGGCGGTATTGTAAGAATTTCAGCAAGACCTATGTAGGTCATGAGGTGCAATGGGAGCATCAGATTCGTGGAATTTCGATTAAATTGATCAGAGAATGTTATTGTGGTCCTATAAGTAAAATGGTGCAAGGTGTGAATTCAACTAAAGTATGCAGTCACGTCTTGGTACTACGTGTAGTGATTGATATAATGAGCGTATGTTGGAAACAGGCCTAGCATAGAATTCCGGATGTTGGAATTGGAGTCTAAGGCTTATTTGCTTGAGTAAAAGGAAATATCTTCAGAATTGATCGAGCTAATGTGCTTAACTGAGTTGTGGTAGCACGGGAAGGTGCATGAGGTGTTAAAATAGTGATTTCAGACTACTTCAGTGTAGTTCTCAGCACGTTCGAGGACGAACATATGTTTAAGTGGGAGAGAATGTAATGGCCCAAGCTGTCGTTTTGAGCTCTAGCACATTGTTCAGCAGTTTGAGGCCATGAGCAACTTCATTTCAGGAAACATGACATGTACGCGTGGTCAGAATTGAATTTTGGGAAATTCAAAGTTGATTCAGAAAGAGAATTCTCATTTCAGAAGCTTTAAGTTGTAAGAATTAGGTAAGATCGGATATTTTGAGTAAATGATATCAAAATCGGGATTCGAAGTTTCTAGCAGGTTCGTATGATGATTTCGGACTTGGGCGTATGCCCGAATTAGGTTTTGAATGACCCGTGAGCGTTTTGGCGCCTATTGCGGAAGTTAGTATTTCGGAAGAAATTTCATAAGTTTGGCTTGAAGTGCCTATTAGTGTTATCGATGTCCGTTTGGGATTTCGAGTTTGGGAGTAGCTCTGTATGGTGATTCTGGAGTTGGGAGCGCGATCGGAAGTGAATTAAGAGGTCCGTAGGTCATTTTGAAATCATTTGGCTAAAGATAGAAATTTGAAGGTTTTTTAGAAGTTTGACCGGAAGTGGACTTTTTTGTATCGGGGTTGGAATTCGATTCTGGAAGTTGGAGTAGGTCCGATATATCGAATATTTCTAGTGTGCAAAATTTGAGGTCAATCAGATGTGATTTGACGGGTTTCGGCATCAAGAGTAGAAGTTTGAAATTCTAAAGTTCATAAAGCTTGGATTGGAGGTCGATTCATGATTTTAGCATTGTTTGATGTGATTTGAGGCCTCGAGCATGTCTGTATTATGTTTTGGGACTGGTTGGTATGATTGGTTGGGGTCCCGGGTGCCTTGGATGGATTTTGGGTGATTAACGGATCGAAATTTGGAATTTTGGATGGATGAAGGGGTCTGGTTGCTGGTATAACCGCTTATGCGGAGGGTTCACCGTAGAAGCGAGGAATTGAATCGCATACGTGGATTTGGTCTGTCAGTGAAAGGACTGTAGATGCGGTCATTTTTTCGCAGATGCGGGATCGCACCTGTGGTGGAGAAGGCGCAGAAGTGGAAAAGGGTGGCCTAGTAAGGAACTCCAGAAGTGGTATTTGAACCGCACCTGCGGAACCGCAGAAGCGGTCATAGGACCGCATGTTCAAAAAGTGATGGAGGCAGTAGGGTTGTTTTAAAGTCAGGATTTGGCCATTTTTCTCTCATTTTCTCTTAGCATGGACGATTTTGGAGAGCTTCAAGTGGAGTTTTTCATCATCAACGATATGGTAAGCTAATTCCATCCGTCTTGAGTTAAATACATTGATTATGTATGGATTTTAGCATGTAAATTGGTAGAAATTTGGGGTTTTGGTGGAAAGACCTAGAAATTTATATTCTTGCAATTTGACCACGATTTTGGGAATGGAATTAAGAGAAAATTCTATATTTGAGTTCGTGAGGCTATGGGTAAACTTATTCCTCAAAAATTTTGAAATCCAGGCACGTGGGCCTGGGGGCATTTTTGTCAACTTTCTGATCGTGGTTAGGAATTGTTATAAATTGGATTAATATGAGTAGTTTATCGTATATTAATGGATTTGCATAACTATTGGCTAGTTTTGGAGCGTTGTGCATCAATTTGAGTTTCGGAAGGGCGTGGAAGGCCGGTTATGGATCTTCGGAGCGAGATGAGTCTCCTTTCTAACCTTGTAAGAGGGAATTGTTCCCATATGTGAAATAATTGGTTATGTGCTCCTAATTGTGGGGGCTATGTACGCACGAGGTGATGAGAGCCCGTGCGTAGCTACTATTATGCTATTGCCCGAGTAGTTAGGACCAGAAGCATGCTATACTTGGATTATTTGTGAACCTATTGATAGCTTGATTTGCTTAAATCACATCGAACTAGTAAATGAATTTTTAAACAGATAAAACTTCATTTTTCTTAAATTGTTAAAAGAGGATTGGGTTTTCATTGGATAATTACTCCGAGTGGACTTCTTGATTGACTGCCTGTATGTTTATTTTTGGAACGGGCAGAATGCCTCGGCAGATTAAATAGATGCATCTATAGTTCGTGATGTTCGACCCTCAACAATGCCCAATTTATTTTCTGTTGGATTGGGCCGTAAGACCTCGGCATGAGTTGCGCATTCTTGCATTGCTTGCCTTGAGATTTATTGATATTGATATCTGCTCTCCTCGACTTGAGATAATTGGAAACAAATGGATTATGAATCCAGATATTTTTAATATAAAAAGGAACTTTCATCTTTTTGCGACTTACTTGAAATTTCTATCATTCTTAATAAATCCATGATTATTCGCATTAATAGTATATCATTATTGGACCACTAGTAAGTGTCGAAGTCGACCATCTCATCTCTCCTTCTTCGAGATTAGACGGGATATTCATGGAGTACATGTTGTTTTCGTGCTCATACTACACTTCTGTGCATTTTTGTTGCAAAGGTATATGTAACTCTAGTGGCCTACTGGGCGTACCAGCATGGTTGATAGGGAGACTTAGGTGAGATGCACTTCTCGAGGTGACCCGTAGCTAGCAGAGTCTCTTTCAGTTATCTGTATTTATGTTCTATCCAATATTCTATTCCCGACGGTTTTTGTATTATATTATTTCTTAGAAATAGCTCATGCACTTGTGACACCGCGTTCTGGGGATATCTATGAGTTTATTCAGAAATTTAAAATTGTCAAATGATTCATCATTTATTCAGTAGAATTTATCACGTAATGTTTAAACATATAAAAGAATTGGTTTTGGAAATATTTAAAACGAGAATTTAATTAAGTATTATTGGTTGGCTTGACTGACAACGGTGTCCGACGACACCATGACCCTTTAGTGGATTTTGGGTCGTGACAGTTGTAATTGATCTCTATCCTATACTTCAACTATATTCTTAGAACCTAGGTTCTGCCCCTCTTGTGTGAGCCTTGCCATGGGACCCTTGAGCTCGCTCTGAACTTGGAAACATAAGGGTTGGCCCTTCCACACTGCACTCATTCTTGTCTGGATATGCAAACCTGGGTGTAAGCACTGCCCGGGGTCCCTTGAAACCCTTAGGGAACTTTGACACACCCAGATATGAGAAAGGTTTTGAACACCATGGGCATCTAAAGTTATTAATTATATAACTCAGATAGGAAGTCAAGATGAGGCTTCTTTTGGTTGTAATTTCTTATTTCTACACTTCTTTTGTAATTTAAGTATTTGTTCTGTAATAATTTGTAATAAACATTGGGGTTTGGCTAGTAAAAAAGGGATGGGACAATTATGCATGTTTTAAGGGTAAATATCCTGCCTATAGGATCTGTTTAATAAAGTTTTGCATGTTTTACTTCCACACTTAGATATCCTGCCTATAGGATCTGTTTAATGAGTTTTACATATTTTACTTCCACGCTTAGACATCATACCTATAGGATCTAATGACTATAATCAGACATAATGCCTACAAAGTTAAAATCGGCTGATGTCATGCCCATAAGGTTAATATCAATCTTTTTATACAGATCATGCCTATAGGAATTTAGCCGTGATCAAATAAATCTTGCCTACTCCATTTCATGTTCAATTAGATACCATGCCTATATGACAAAAATTAGCCTTGAATACTTTGATAACATGTTTGTAGGAATAGGAATCAGTTATAATAGAAATCATGTTTATAGGATCTAAAATCAGTTTAGTTAAAAAATCTGATTGACTCGTACTGTTCTTAATCAGTTTAAACAACCTACTCCTTAATCAATACGGTTTAGAAAGCATGCCTATAGGATCCAAATCGCTCGACATTCTTAATCAGCAATAGATATCATGCTCCTAGGACATTACTATTACGTCTAGGCAAGCCTTAGGTAATAATAGTGATAAAATGGAATCCGCCTTTAGATAATTAGCAAATGCTACAACCAGCAGGCAGGCCTAATCCGGACTTCTTATCTGAGCTACATAAGGAATCTGGTTCTAACTCAAATCCCTTATATTAGGATTTTTAAAATTCAAACTTTAGTTGTGCTTGAGTCATGTTATTTATATGTACTGTTTGCGGAGGAATATATGAGCCTCTGACTGCCAACATGTTTCGCTTTTTTAATGAAGTCCTACGTGTTTTGTATGTCGCCTTAGCCTTTTGCTTTTAAACCTAAGAGTCAGCCTGAATCCTTTTGGGACTAATATGAATGGGACAGGTAATAGCACGTAATAGAGTTCGACACTAATCTGCGCTTTAAATACCTTTAAAGGGTGGGAAGAGTAGATATGGATATGATGACCGGTGTGCTAATACCACGTGTAGCCCCTTTTTTGAGGAGTAATTACCGGGTATTGCATTGATGTGATTCATATTACAAATAAACCTAGGACCCCCTTTATATTAATTAGCATGCTTAGTTATAACTCTTTCAAAACTTTGCTTTATTTTATGCTTTCCAAACACTTGTGTATTTAAAATTCCCTTTTATTTGAGCCTTGTTTTTTTACATGTTAATTGCACAAATTCACAAAGAACTATCTGGCAAGGAAGCACACTAGTGGATCCTGAGGGGTGCCTAACACATTCCCCTTGGGATAATTTCAAGCCCTTACCCTATCTCAGGTTATCAAGCGTAGTTGTAGTTGAACCCCATAGGTGCCCTAACGCACCTTAAAATCGTTAGGTGGCGACTTTTTAAAAATTGCAAAACCCCTTTCCCAAAAGGAAAGAGTTGTCCCAGCAAAATGTCATAAACCCAATTTCTGTGAAGGAAAAAAGGGGTGTGACAGACGCTATCCAATGAAAAATCCCCGATCCTAGACATACAAAAATCCTGAAAATTTCCAATTGCTATATTTAATTCTCAAATCCATTAGGACCTTTCACAAGAGCCTTCCACTCTGCTTAAATCACAACTAAACTGACCAAACGGACCAAACAACCCGTGCCCCATTAGCAGACCAACATCCTGAGAAATAATCCATACCTCTAAGCAACCGAGTGAAACCCCACTCCATGCACACTACATCCTTTACGCATAACAACTCAATTATTCCACGTTTCCTACATCCTCATAAAGTATAATACAACCCGCATCCAGAAATTCCTTTACTCGATCTCACTCTCTGCAGAACATAACTTATTTACAAGTATACCTCAAACCGAAACCAATACAACATAAAGTCGTGCAATCAACTTAGCAATAGCAGACTCTCCCACTTGGCTCAAGCCATAGATCAAAAAACACAATAACTCATTATGCCCATACTCTATTACTACTAGAATACCACAGTGAGATCCCATTAAATCCTCCATAAGCTCATGAAACACAAACCATCTAATACCTGCATCATTTGCAAATCTCACATTTGCCCTTGTAACAGTCAATCCATCTCTCATAAGCGATCCAAACTCAAATCGCAACACATATAATTCTCTGGTAAAAGAGAACTCGCTATAAAACAACATAGGGACCACACAAACCTCAGGACACCATGCAGGAGATAACCTTCCTATTTTGCCTTAAACTGACATCTCTCTATTCCTTTCCACAGTCATAACTATTACACAATCACTTAATTTCCCTAAGTATAAACTCATATCACGACATTTCAAACATTACTTCACTCTACAACCAAACAGCATGAAATATCCTTCAACATACCCATAACTCGAGATTATACGTCAAATCAAGACAGAAATCAAGAACCAATTTACATCTCAATCAAACTCTTTTCATCACATTCAAACCATTTGAACACTTCCCGCAGTCGCATCATACTCGTTACATAGCCATCCAACCACAAATTCCACCAATAGGGACACTACTGGACATATAAGTCCAAAAGCACGTGCTCACACAATCAACACCTCTATGCTCAAGCTACAGTCAAACCCGTCCTCAAGTCCTCCAGACTGGCCCATCATCAGCACACAGAAATCACATCTCGCACCTCATCCCGGGAATCACAAGTCGTCGATGCACATCTGATATCGAGCATTCATGTGTGCATACGAATGCGTGGAAGGAATTCAAAAGATTATGCTTCAAGCTAAATCAACGTCGCATGATAAGGAAAGAAAGATGGAAAGTATATCCTAGAGGCCCTGTAGCCTCTCGAAAATAAGTATGGACGCCATCATACCAATACGCAAGACTCTACTAGACACTTGCTCATAACTTGTAGAACCTATGAAACTAGAGCTCTGCTACCAATCTGTCACAATCTAAAATCCACTAGTCATGATGGCACCTAACCCAACTCGCTAGGTAAGCCAACTGATAACTATCTAATTTCAATGATATTAATAAGACAATTAAACAAAGAAATTATCTAAATCTTATACATTTCCTAAGGACTGGTAGTACAAATCATGAGCTTCTAAGAATACAGTTTACGAAGCTGATATGAACTAAATACACCTTCTATTTGAAAGTACATAAATAGAGTTTTAAAATCTAAGGTTACCATGAACAAGAGACGGGTACAACAATGACGTAGGTACATCTTCCAATCTGGCAACTATCGAGCACAAAAACAATAACAGCCAACATCTGCACGCAATGAGCGGAAGTATAGTATCCGTACAACAGACCCTATGTACTGAGTAAGTAACAAACCTAACCTTAGGTTGAAAGCAGTAACGAGTTGGAACATAGATCGGGTCCAACACCAATAACTAATAGCATTTCATAACAACATAGAGCATATAAATAAGGAAGTAACTCAGAGGTAAGAATGCTCAACTTTTTCACGGTTTTCCAAAGTTAGTTTCGCTTTTCAAGAATACCAGTGAAACTCAAATCTTTTAACGAAATCGTCTTAAAATATGAGATAGTTTGAAAACTCTAATTTATCTACAAATCCTTTTTCACAGTAAATAAGATGTTTCATTTTCTTTCCAGATAGCAAGTGTGAAATACCTCTCTATAACTACATATCTATGTGAATAAAAGTCATGAATGACGTGATACCGTACATCATGAGGAAAATGCGTCTCTATGAATGTATTTATGTCATATATGCATGCCAATGCCATGTATCCCAGAGATAAATCATGTACTTACGCTCTCAGAGTACTCAATCTCACTATCTCACTCTTTCCACTCATCAATGCTCAATCACTCGATACTGTATATGCCCATATGGCTTAAGTAAATCAATCCCGAAATATATACATCAATGACCAACAGTCATCCAGTACCGAGGAAAAGGGCAATCCAAACATGTGGAGAAGTCTATCTCCAAGTATTGAGTACTTAGGACAAATCCATGTCGAGGGAAATCCATCCCTCAATAATATCATCCACGCTCACTGGGGGTGTGTTACAGACTCCGGAGGGGCTCTTACAGCCCAAGCGCTATTATAATCATCAATATAATCGCTGCGGCGTGCAGCCCGATCCCATAACTGTCACTCATAGTCAGAGTCTCGGCCTCACTCAGTCATCACTCTGTCCAATCTCACCCAAGGGATCATAATGTCATGAAAATAGTCCCGAAACAATGATATGATGTATTAATGAATAACAACTGAGACTAAGATATGATATGAATGCATGAATATGAATGAGTACGAAATCTCAATGAAATCAGTGAGATGATAACGAGCAACGACCACAATAGTTCCTAGCAATATCAGCATAAAGCCTGAACATGATATCTAGCATGATTCCTAGCAACATCAGCATAAAGTCTGAACATGATATCTAGCATGATTAACAGCTCAGTTACTTTATCACATGATAAAAAACATAAATATCAACAAAATAGGGCCACTATACAGTACCACAGAAACAACGGAGTCACAATTCACATGGTGCACGCCCATATGCCCGTCAGCTAGCATGTGTGTCACCTTAACATCAATCACATAACACGTAATTTGAGGTTTTACACCCTCATCACCAAGTTTAGAATTGTTACTTACCTCGAACAAGCCAAATTCCAATACCGAGCAAGCTAAGGGATGCTCCAAGAATGCCCTCATGCATGTAGAGACCTTCGAACAGCTCAAAAGTAGCCAACAACAACTCAAATACATCAAATAAAGCCCAAGGAAATAATTCCAAATGATAAAGATTGAATCCTAACTCAAATCCTGATTCCAACCAAAAATCACACCTGAGCCCGCGCCTCAGAACCCGACAAAGCTCCAAAAATCCAAAAACTCATTGAATTACGAGTCCGACCATACTAGTTTCACTCAAGTCCGACTCCAATTCGATGTTCAAAACTCAAAAATTCATATTATGAAACCTTTGTCCAAAATCCCCTATTTCCTCTTTAAAATTCATCAACCAATTTCCAAAAAATGAAGATAGATTCATGAAATGTAATCAAAACTTAGTAGAGAACACTTACCCCAATCCTTGTGATTAAATTTGCTTCAAAAGTTGCCTCAATCTGAGTCCCTCATCTCAGAATATGAAGAAAGAACCAAAACGCTCAATTTTTATAACTCTGCCTAGCTATTCCGCATTTGCGGTTAAAATTTCGCATCTGCGACCTCTACTTCTTCGGATGATGGACTCGCATTTGCGAGTGAGCCGCTTCAGCGATGGCTCTGACTGCATCTGCGGTGGCGCTTCTGCGCAAATACCTCCACATCTGCGATCGCGCTTCTGCGCAAATACCTCCGCATCTGCGTATCTCTACCCTTCGGTGAAATCTTGCATCTGCAACGCATTGACTCGCATATGCGGCCATCGTACATGCGCAATATGAGTCGCATGTGTGGAACACTAGAACCAACAGCTCCTCAGCAATGAAAAAATGAAGTAAAATGATCCAAAAACAATCTGAAACATGCTCGAGCCCCTCGGGACCACGTCCAAACATACTAACAAGTCCCATAACATAACACGGACCTACTCGAGGCCTCAAAACACACATAACAATATCGAAACGACGAATCACACCTCAATTCAAAATCGATGAACTTGAAACTTCAAACTTCCATAATCGATGCCGAAACCTATCAATCTCGTCCGATTGACCTCAAATTTTGCACACAAGTCATATTTGATATTACAGGACTGCTCCAACTTTCAAAATCTGAATCTGACCCCGATATCAAAATGTCCACTCCCGATCAAACTTTTCAAAATTTCAACTTTCTCCATTTCAAGCCAAATTCTACTACGAACCTCCAAATCACGATCCGGACGCGCTCCTAAGTCCAAAATCACCTAATGGAGCTAACGGAACCATAAAAAATCTAATCCGAAGTCAAATACCAAAAAGTCAAACTTGTTCAAACCTTTCAAAGTTAAAACTTCTATCTGAGAATCATTCCTCCAAATTAATTCTGAATACCCTAAAAACCAAAATCGACGATTCACACAAGTCATAATACATCATATATATACTCATGCCCTCAAACAACTGAGCGATGTGCAAGTGTTCAAAACGAGCGGTTGGGTCATTACACAAACAAACATGCCAAAATTATATAATTACACCCAAATTCAATGACACGGTGGCTTTCCAAACTGGCCCTTAGTTCTTATTGGTCTTACATGCTACTCAATCTGTATTAAACAATAATATTATGAAATTGTAAATTTCAAAGTAGTGGTACCTATAATGCTGGTGATCTGCGAATTACTTAATGGCTGTAAATCTCACTGGATTTTACTTGTGCAGAAGAAGAAGAAGTTCATAAATTTTCATAAGGAAAAATTCTAGGATCAATAGCGAATTAATAGCCATTATCTGGCAGTGTTTCTGAAAAATTGAAATCTTTCAGAAACAGCCATGACTGTTGGAACAGTCGGGAACTATTAAAATTCGAGATTAATTAATTGAATAATTGAAAGAAATTTTGTCCAAAAAGATTAATCAATCAATCTCTGACCGAATCTGAATCCGATCCGAGCGAGCGACGATGATGACGGCGCGACGCTTACCTTCTTTCCATCCCATTTAACACCAAGAGAAATGCTTTCTTAATATAAGCATATTCCCTTTTCTTTTCACTACTAATGAGGGACAATTGCGCTTTCCAAAGAATAAGGGAACAACTCATTTTCCCTTTATATTTCTTCACTCCATTTTTCATTCACCAACTTCCAATCCCAACATTACACTCACAGAGCAAAAATGATAGCTGATTAGAGAAGTCGACACTCATTTAGCCCCGTTTCCGAGACAAGTGCGATGAGGTGATGAAGCTTTATGATGAGACTGTTCGTAATTGTAGTAATCACAAGGTTCTTCTACGTGAAAAAAAGCAGTTCAGTGCACGAAACATTTTAATTCATGCAGGATTCGAAAAAGGGCCGCAACTCAAGAAGTGTAATGTAGGTTACCTACCCCAGTGCAAACATTAGTAGTGATTCCTCAGTTCGAACCCATAAACTATATAATTTTTCGGAGTGAGCACTTGTAAAAAATTACCTAGTATATAATTTCTTAGGTAGCCACTAATTGAAATCCATGCAAAACCGTCCAAAAAACCGACAAAAGTTGGTCGATAATGGTCAATAACCGTTCAAAGTGTGACCATTTACGTGTGGACGGTATTTTGAAGGTCAGAAGGGCATAGCGACCAAAGTCCAACTTTTGTCGGTAAATTAAATTTAAAATAAAATTGCCGGAAAAATCGATCAAAGTTGGTCGGTATTTTAATTATGTAACTAAAAAAGACACCATCTGCGAATCGAATCGGGGTCTGTACTGTGACAGGATACTATTCTACCACTAGACCATTGGTGCATTTTATTTTAAGATTGTCTTTTATTTGATTTATACTCTTTAATTGTATTTTCGTGCGAAAATAACCGACCAAAGTTGGTCGGATTTATTAAAAAATAAAATTTCCGCCCAAAGTTGGTCCGTTTTTTAAAATGACCGGCTGAATTAACCAGCCAATTTTGGTCGATTTTCTTATTATTAATTTTAATTTATTTTTAATAAAAAATCGACCAAAGTTGGTCGGTTTCTTGAAAAATAAATTTTAGGGGACTTAAAAATAGTTTTCCGTATTTTTACGCCAAAGAAAACTAACCAAGGTTGGTTGGTTTCGTAAAAAAAAAAAATTTAAAATTTTTTTTTGAAAAATTGACCAACTTTGATCGGTCGACCTTGGTCGGTTTTTGCCGAATTTCTAGTAGGGAGTGAATGCATAAAGAATTATATGATAATCTTGAGCTAGTTAACCTAGCTATATTTTGAAATTTATAATTTTCAAATTCTTATCATCCTACAGTATTTTCTTTTCTTTTAGCCTAATCGCATATTCTTTGCACCTGTATCTATTTCTCAAAATAGTTCCTTTCTCAACTTTAGTCATTGAATTACCACTTGGTCTCTTTCTTTATTAACTAAATTATAGCCAGTTCGGTCAAATTGTAAAAATTAGCTAATTTTGAGAAGTGTTTTTTTTTTAAAAATTGCTTTTGTCAAAAGTACTTTTGGTAAGAAGTAGTTTGTGTTTGGCTAATTAGTTTGAAAAACACTTCTGAGCAGCAATTAGTGTTTGGCCAAGCTTTAAAAAACTGCTTCTAAGTGTATTTTTCTCAAAAGTGCTTCTCAAAAAAGTGCTTTTGGAGATAAGCTACTTTTTTCTACTTCTCCAAAACTGCTTCTACTTCTCTTCAAAATCACTTTTTTTTTTCCTTCTAGAAGCTTGGCCAAACTCCTCAATTTTTGACCAAAAGTGCTTTTGACCAAAAAAAGTACTTTTGGCCAAAAATAAGCTTGGCCAAACAGGCTATAATTAATCGGGTTGCTAACTTTACTCTAATCTTGATTTCAGTTCGCTAAGGCCTCATTTGTTTGCATTTAATGAAGGTCTGAATCTTAATCATTCAGATCTTAGATATTAAATGCGTTTGTTTTTAAGTTTGAATTTAATTATTCAGATCTTAATCATTAAGTGTGTTTGTTTTTTTTTTACTTCACAACCACTTAATGAGTCTGAATAGGTCTGTATGATTAAGATCTATAATACAGACTTAATTTCATTAAGATGCTATCACATATTCATTATAAACTGTCGCCACCGCCTACCATTATCAACTACCACCATGCCGCCGCTACCACTACCATACTCGACGACCACCCTCATCCCACCTCCACCCCACCACCTCTACCTCCTCCTCCACCACTACCACTACCTCCACCACCACCTCTACCATCATCCTCAATCATAGCCGCCACCATTATTGACCATCACCACCTACTATCCCCAGCACTTCGACCACCAACATTCTCATCCATAATCAGCACTCATTCACTTCAACTACCACAACTGACCACCCCATCACCATCAACAACCATAGCCGGCATTTCCTATCATTATAACCTACCACCACCCACCCACCACCTTCCTCAGTCACAACTACTACCACTACCCGTCATTATTAACTATAACCACCCACCACCACCATCCTCAATCATAATCGCCACCACTACCAATCACTACTAGCTACTAGCATGAATCACCATCATCAACCAAAACTACCGCCAGCCACCGCCTCTAGTCGGCATTCACCCGTTAGCCATCACCACCAATAACTAACATTTTTAAAAACTATATATTTTATTGATAGAATATTAGATTAGTTAGTATTTCATTTGAATTTTATGTTTATTAATTTTTAAATAAAATTTTATACATTCAGATATTAAAAATCAAACAGTCCTAATTACTTTTATTCTAATTTTAATACATATCTTAATATATTCAGATATGTAATCAGATTTAGATCTTAATCTTAATATACATCTTAATATTCAAATGTGTATTCAGATTGAGACCTCTTAATCTTTAGAAAAAAACTGAGGCCTAAGTGTGGTCTCCCCGCTCCAAACCAACTTTTCAATCTATTGAGCCAATTCAAGTGACCCAACATTAATTAAGCTTGCAAAGTTGCAATTTTGTGGCTGCAATATAATTTCGTGTACCATAGCGTCAGACCCCTAAATTATGAATTCACCACATGTTGCTTTCCATTATGAAGTTATACATAAAATCCAAAGGGTGAATCATAGCGGGGCAGTACCTACATGTTACATAAGTTCTTTGTACAGATTCATTCAAACATTTGGACCCCTCTCGTATTTTTATTAGGTCAAAAAAACGTTAAAATATCATGGTATATCCAGTTTTCACACTGGTCAATGAAAAATAGCCAGCGTTTACCAAGTCAATGAAAAATAGCCACTATTTTGTTGCAACAAGGATCGGTCCAGTATAATATACGGGAGTTCTGGTGCATTTGTGTACGAACTCCAGCATATTATGCTGGACCAGTATACTTTGCTAACTCCTGTAAAATTTGCGGGAGACTGGAGCACCAGTACTCCAAACTCCAGTATATTATACTGGACTATTATACTTGCTGGAACTCCCGCAAATTTTACGGGAGTTCAAGCATACTTATGTTGGAACTCCCGTAAAATTTGCGGGCGTATTTTTCCGAATTTTGAACAGTGTTTTCGCTCAAATTTAAAGTGGCTAAATTTCGATGACTTTTGAAACTTGGCTATTTTTCAACGACCAGTGGTAAATCTGGCTATTTTTGAATTTCTCCCAATAAAACATACAGCCATGACCCAAAAAAGAAGTTATAAAGAAAAGAAAGCACAAGGCAGAAACTTAATTTTTTCTTTGACAGGGAAAAATGAAGAAATTTCCTCACAAATTGTCTGCAATTATAAGAGTCTCTTCCTTCAATAAAATCATCCTCTCGTCGGGGAAATTATTTTAAAGTTCAAATTGTTGGCAAATATTTTAATAAAAATAGATTTTTCTTAGAGATTCTCTAAGATTTAACTTTTATGGTAATATTTTGGTGAATACTTAATCTCCCATAAAATTATGTATACGTACGTTATGTACGAACCATTTAGTTGGGTTATATATTACCACACGTCCATTATTATTAAGATAGCCAATGATGATTTATAATAGTTACAAAATAGAAATTAAACTGATTTATCTGTAGATAAATGGTTCGTCGAATATGCTAACGGCTTATGACTATACGTAAATACTGTTTTAGCCGTTTTCTTAGAGAAGACTTGAGAAGGAATAAAAAGTGAAGTTATCCGTTAAAAAAATAGCTTTTGAGAAAGTACATAAACAAAATTTCATAAATATTTACTTGGGCAACGTAACAGAAACTGAAGTTCTCATCTTTCTCAAGCGATTAATCAACATATCATATCATCATACTATATTATAAGTGTGAATTTTAGGCAAAGTTGATTTACTAAAATATCCATAAAAAGTTGGATGACAATTTTATCCTTTATCTTCTCCAATAATAGACAAAATTAGCCTTAAAATATTGATGTACGTCGCTACAACATTTTATATATATATATATATATATGTATATATATATATGTAAATATATGTATATGTAGCTACATATATATATATATATATATATATATATATATATATACAAAATCTTGTGTATGTGCTACAATAAAAACTAATCAGTATCACCAAAGCCATAATTGCAATAATACTAATGTCAAATTGCTAGTGATCAAATCGTCTCTATATAATTATGATAGGGACTTAGGACCGAATTCACAAACTATTTGTTTTAGTGTCGTTGATTTTCGTAGTCTCCTTGCGGGGGAGGTGTATATAGCTGCATGCACCTCAGGTTATACCCTTTCGTCGAAAAATTATGATGTGTAGCTAGGTATTTTTTT